>VZTX01035705.1:0-11986 GCA_013400915.1 Pardalotus punctatus | reverse complement strand
CGGGGGCTCGGAGCTGCACCGGGCCCTGCTGGCCCGGCTTGGGCCCCGAGCGTGGGCGTTTTCCCGTCACTTGCGTGAAGCTGGACGCGTGGTTTGCCTCTGTGCTCGTAAAACCCTCGGTCGATCCTATGCCCGGGGCGCAGCGGCTTTTTTTGGAAGAAATTCCTCACGGGAATTGTGATTGGATGCTGGAGTGGACAGGGAGGTGGTGGTGGAGTCCTCATCCTCGGAGGTGCTCGGGGAAGGGCCGGTGGAGCTCAGTGCCTGCTCTGGGTGACCAGGGGATGTTTGGTCACAGGTTGAACTCGATGATCTCACACGTCCTTTCCTGTGCTTCTGTGATCTCTGTGGGTGTTTGTCAGTAATTCAGTGAGGCCTTTTCTCCGAGGCTGTTATCTTCCCTCTAGCCCTGTTGTGTTCCATGTAGACGTGCCCACCCCGAGCCGCCCGTGCCCGTGCTCGGTGATGAGCGTGACCCGAATTGCAGCAGACGTGCTGGAAAGGATGCTCTGACAGGAGAGCAGAGACATTCCCGGGGCCAGAGCTCAAAGAGTGACTCCCACTAACACATCCCTGGCCTTCCCGGGGGAGGAGGGGAGCTGTGCTCTCCCACCCACAGCCCGGTCTGCGCTGGGAGTGACTCAGGGCTTCTCTGTTCCCTCTGCCACTCTCCTGACGCTCACAAGTGCAGGGGGTGGAGGCTGCTTCTGGATGCCAGTGGCATTTGTTGCTGGAAAGGTGGTTAAATACAAGAAACTGCTGTAGAAGAGTTCCTTGGATACTTCAGAAAATTTTTTCTTCCTTTATTTTTTTTTTCCAACCCCACAAGAAACAATTCCTGGACCCTGCAGAGACTTGGTGGTCTTTCCAAGGTTAGTGTTTTGTTTGAGATATCAGAAACTGTAAGAGGAAGAAGCTGTCCCAAGGCAGGAAAGAGACTGGGAGGCTTTTCTGTATTTTGGAAGGGGCTGCCCAGGGAGGTGGTGGAGTCCCCATCCCTGGAGGTGTTCAGGAAACTCCTGGACGTGGCACTGAGTGCTCTGCTCTGGGTGATAAGGTGGTGATTAGTCAGAGGTTTGACTTGATGATCCCAGAGGACTTTTCCAACCTGAATGATTCTATATTTATTTATTTAAATGTCGGTTTGATGTGTTAGCAATGTGACTGTGCAGACAGGCTGGTTGATGGTGCCTGTTAACTGTGGCTGCACAGGATGTGGCAGGGGTGGGTAAATAGTGTGGATTTGGGATTAATAGTGTTAGGTCTGCCCTGGAAGAGACCCCCTGGTGTGTTTTCTGGCTGGGCTATGCATTTCTGTGTTGTTGTACGTGTGGAGGAAGAGCCCAGGTGAGAAGATTTAATCTCACGTATCACTGGGAGTCCCAGAAGTGAAGGAAATATTCAGAGGTGAAGTGTTTGAGTCAGTGTTTGAGTTGCCTTCCTTCCTCTTCAGGGGAAAACCCTCTCTTTTTAATCCTGACTCTTTAGAGGTTGCAGGTAGGTTAGTTCCTCATTTGGTGGAGAAGGACAGAGAAGAGAAAGGAAAAGAAGCAAGTGGAGAGAAAGCACGAGACTGATGATGTGTGTGACCTTGGTGTCACAAGGAATCTTGTCTCTGGAGACACTGCTGGCAGCAGACTGCCGAGAAGTACAGCAACAAAGTACAGTTTATTCTCTCAGTCCATTACAGTCGGTTTTGAAGTGCCAGAAAAGTCAGACTGCAGAAAGGAGACGGTGTTTTTTGCAGGCCTTGATGTTTGTGACACCACCAACATAATCAAGATAAGCTGTGGAGTGTGTTCAGCAAACTGCCTGCACTGCTGTGCTGCCCTGACCCCTGGGCAAAGCCAGCCAGACCCATCAGAGCAGATTTTTCATGATGTCATTGTGTCCCTTGAGGGCTCTTCTGTCCCCACAGCTCCGTGGAAGGTTGTGCTGGTTCCTTCTCCTCCTCAACACGGAGTTTGGGGGGTTATTTTTAATATTCCTGTTAAGTGCTCACTGCACAGCCCCTGTCTGTTGAGGGCTGGTCTGTGATGCCCTTTTGGGGGGTATTTTTTAAATCCATTTTACCCCCCAGCACCGGTGGAACTTCAGCGATGTAAAAGCAACAGAATTCAGTCCTTTTGGCAGAAGTCAGTGCTGAGTGCTTTTCCCTTGGAATTCCTTGGTCATTCTGTGGTGTCCAGAAGCATCTCCTCCTCTGGCCACACCTGCCCAGGGAATGCTGTCACCGGGATGGTTTTAATTGCTGGGTAACAGGGAGGCCCAGGGGAGCTGGTGCTGTCCCTGTGCAGGCTCCGTGCTGTGTGTGCCACAACCCCTCAAATAAATCATTGCTGCTGGGTGTGATGCCCTGGGGTTCCTCAGGGCTTGAGGAGAAACCTGGCAGCTGTGAGCTGGAGAAAGTGGGGTGGGTGATCTGCAGAAGGGTTCAGGTCCATGGCAGCCCCTGCCAGCTGTCAGGCTGGTGTGGGTCGGGATCAGAGCTCCTGGTGCCTGTGACACCTCACAGACCTGCTGGGGGCTTTTCAGGGGGCACAGACTGAGTCAGGGACGAGCATCTCCCTCCCACAGCCTGAATGTCCTTCTCAGATTGCTGTTTCCTCCTCACCCTCCTGCTCTGTGTGGATTCATCCCTCTGGAGTTCCTGGGTGTGGAGCAGGGAACAAATTGTTCTCGTGATGAGGCTCAGGTTGTTCTGGGACATGCACATCTCCAGGGGCCTTCACCTCTGCAGACCCTGAACCTCCATCAGGAGCACCAGCCTCTTCAGGTTTCCTTTGTAGGGCACTTCAGTGGGGTTGTCTGGGGAGGAATAGAGGTTGAGTGTCTGAAACTTCCCTGTTTGTGAAAGCAATAAATATTTTTTAATGCAAAATTCCAATAGTTTTGGTAGTTGTAGCTTGATTTCTGAAAAGAAGCTTCTTGCATCAGTGCATTTCTTCTGGTTTCAAGGCTTCCACTGCAGTGCTGGCTCACTCTTCAAGGGTTTTTCTGTGACGGGATATCAAATATTCACCAGACAGATGAGGCTTGGCCATGTGGTGTAGAGCAGACATGTTATATTTGATTAATGAGGCTGTTGAGATAACGAGGCTTTGCTGGTGCTTGGTTATCTTAAAGGCTTTTCCAAATTTGGCACCAAGTTCCTGCAGGTAGGAATTGGTTATCTCCTGCCTCCTGTGCTGCCCAAATTGGAAATGCAGGATTTATTATTGCAGCAGAGGAAGGAGCATTGTGCTGACGCTGTGCTCGGTGACTTTCTTCTCTTCCCGAAAGCTCCTGTGCTGCTGTTGTGAGAGAGCAGGAGGCATTTGTTGTGGTTCACTCGAGAACATTCAGTTCAAAAATAGAACTGCAGGAGAAGGTTCACTTCCCAGAGGTTCAGTTTCATCCCGGCGCTGGATGCAGGCGCACATCCAAACGTGTATGGAAATCCGCCGGCTCCTATTTCAGGATGAGCAAAACAAGCCCCAATTGATTGGTGAAATCTAATCCGTGGCTTTTGCTTGTTTGTTTTCAATTTTCTAATATTGAGTTTTGGCTGAAGTGCTTGGGTTACGTTGCTTTGAGTCTTGATTGGGTTTGTGGGGAAAAAAATCAAGAGCTTCAGGAGTTTGGGGATTACCTGTTGGTCTCCATGGTTTGAGAAGGTGAAGAATGGTAGGAACGAGATTTCTTCTGCTTTTCTGCCTGTGAATCAGCAAAAAGGGGGAAGAGGAAGAAGAGCTGGTTGTGGACAGTCATTCCTGCTCTGCGTGGCAGCTCTGGACGGTGCCAGCTCTCGGTGGCAGCGCCATTGCCTCTGAGAAAGGGGCACTGTGACACCCAGAGGGCACTTGGTGGTTCTGTGACAGTCAGAGTCACTTGTTATCTCAAGAACTGAAGGCCACATGGGAGCTTGGCAGAACTTCTTGATCAAGCCCTGTTTGAGGTGGTTGCTTGTTTAATTCCAAAGGTCAGTGGATATTTGTGGTGCCTGGAGGGGAGGGGGAGCAGCCGAGCGTGGCTGGGGGATTTCAGCCTTGTGGTTGGTCCTGTTGGAGTGGCTTTGCTTCTGCTTCATTTTTCATGTTTGGTGCCTGGAAATACTGGGCAAACGGGGTTGTGAGAAAGAAAGCAGAAAATGTTCTTAAAATGACCTGTTCATGAAGATCAAATAATATTCATTCTCTTTATATGGCAGTATTTATGAGCTGGTGTGAAATGGGAGAGTGAGGCAATTAAAATCGGGAGGAATGCTTCATCGAGCCACTTGAGATGCTGCAGGTACATCCAGGGTGAATTGCAGCATGTGAGCCGTGCTCAGAGTCATCCCTGCCGTGGTGTGGGAGTGACTGAGTGACTTGGAGAGCAGGGAGGGGTGGATTCCCGGCTGTGGGAAGGGGTGGGTCCGACCCGACACATCGTGTTAGCTTTCAGGCAGTGTTTTGGTCTTAGATTTCATCCCAGCCTTCGCTGCAGTCTCCGTCACATGGAGAGCCCGGGAAGCTTTTTTAAGGTACTGTGTTACACTTCAAGCTGTGTCTGTGTTTTCATGGCTTAGCTGGAAGGTGGCTCCAGAGAGATTTGAGTTTGGCCTTGAATGCGAGGTTCCTTTACTTGGAAAATACTCTCTGCATGTTAGTTTGGTTGCTTCTGGTATTTTCTTTAACCTTTGGTTCTCGTGATATCTGGAGGATACCGCTCCTCTCACTTCAAGAATGCATTCAAGGTGGGAAAACAGATTTGTCCTGTACAAAACCCTCTGGATTTAGACAAGCTCTTAACCTGCACACTGTGTTTTTTTAGAGTCATTGCAGCGTGGAGAAGTTCTTTCCTTTTCACAGTGGAGAGCTGCTCTGTCCTGCTGACTTTGCCGGGGGGGCTTGAAAGGAGCCCCGGTGTTTTGAACGTAGTCCTTGTCTGGGAGCAGCTTTGGAGCTGGAGCTGTGCCCACGGAGCTGTGTTTTCCCAGGGCACTGTGTGAATGCTAAGCTGTGTTGGAATGAATTTGAGTGGGCAGCAGCATAAGCCTGCTCTCATTTTCCCTGGAAGACGCTGCTGCATTGTCTTGTCTGCTCCCTCAAAGCCTCAGTGTTGTTTGTCAAAGGCTGGATTCTGCAAGTGCCACGTATGCAAAGAAGCCCTGAATAGGAAGGACTGGCCATGCTGGTTCTCAGCTCCTCACAGAATTCCTGGGCCCGGGACAACAGGCAGCAGGCTGAGGCAAGGCAGTTTTTGTTAAACTCTTGGTATTCCGTGGGCATCTGCTCTCCCACATGGGAGATGTTTGGAATTGTCTGGTTCTGTTAAATTGTGTGCTTATGTTCTGATAACTGGTGGGATTTGCTCTCTGCTTGCACAGTCCATGTTTTTGTGCTAGCATTTTTGAGGGAATGGGCAAAGGTTGATGGGGTGAAGGATTTTCCTGTGGCCATGTGTGTGCTGGGAACAGCTTTGGAAGCTGTCAGCATCTCCGAGCTCTCAGGTTGGTGCTTTGGCCACGAACCACCGTGTTTACAGGGTGTCTGTGTGCTCTTACCGCTTTCTCCTGCCCCTCATGTACACAAGGGAAGACAAGTGACAAAAATATGGATGCTGGAGCTCAGCAGTGCACATCGGTGTCAGGGTCTGGAGTGGGGTTTATGCAGTGCAGTCAGCAGATCCCAAATCCCTGCTGATAGCATGAGGTGTGGTGGGACACATGGAGCTGGGGCAATCATGAGCTGCCACCTGCTTAACCAAGGCAGGGTGAGAGAGCTGGAAAAGGTTTGGGTGGGTTGGGAAGGGAGAGTTCCTGCCCAGGGCCTGAGCAGCTGCTGGGCTGAATCTCCTCCCTGTGGTGTGTGAAAGGAAAAGGTCTTTGGACAGGGAGTGGGGGCAAACACACCTCCAGGAAACTCCTGACCCTTCCAGCCCTTCCTGTCCAGGCTCCTTGCAGAGGCTGTGCTTGCAGGGATCCCTTGGATGTTTGTCTCCAAGGGTGTGCCCCATGTGAGCAGACAGGAAGGAGTCTTGTGCCTTATCTCAGCTACTTCTAGGAAATGATGTCAGATACTTCCTTGTACAAGCCTTTTCCTAACCACATCCTGAATCTTGCTGACAGCTGGCTTGGCTATGGTTTGCTTTTCTGTTGTTGGTGGGATTTGTGGAAGCAGGTAGAGAGGTCAGGCAGACAGGCTTCAAGATGGCAAAGAAGGTTTTATTTACAAGAAGTTCTTTTTATACACAGTAATAAACAATTGTCTATTGGCCAAAGACAATCCACCCCCAAAGACCTATTGGTTATGGCTTGTACACCTCTAACACAAAACACAGAGATTAAGAAAGTACAGTTTATCTGTATTCTCCATGAGAGAGAAAGGAAAATCCTAAAACACTGCAACTACACTTGGCTGCTCACCTTTTGAGCTCAGCTCCTCTGGAGCTGTGGGAGCTGAGCCTGTGCTGTGCTTTGTCTCATTTACTGTGGGATGAACGTGCTCCCTGCTGGTCTGAGTGTGCCGGTTCAGAGCCGTACAGGGAAGGCTGAAGGGCTTTGTGGAAGGCTTGGATCAGTGCTGTGGACAGCACCCAGCAGGGCCTTGTCCTGGCAGTGGGAATCACTGTCCAGGAGCTGCTGGACACGCCTGACCCTCAGCAGGAGCCTGCTCCCCTCCACACCCCCCCAGGGAGTGCAGCAGTCTGGGCAGTGATGCTGGGCTCTGCACAGGCTTCTGCACAGGACTCGGGATTTGTCCCTGTGGAGTGGCTGAGCTGCCTTGGAAACAGCTGATGCAAGTGCTCCTGAAGAAATCCCTGTCTGAAATTTGTGGTGGGAGTGACTCCACGGGTACTTCTCATTTCCTCGGTGCAGGAAAGGAAACACCATCAGTTCTGCTGGGCGATGTGAAGACCTGAGCCATGATGTTTGCTTCTGCAGTGAAGTTAAATGAGCACAGTGCAAGATTTGAGGTGTTTTTGAGGTGCTTGGCACCCTCTGGATAAATTTGCTCTTGGCTTGTGGCAGCTGCAGTCTCAGCTGGAGAGCCAATGTGCCAGTTCTGCCTCGCTGTATTTGGCCTGGCTGCCCTCTGATGAAAGCATGGGATGGTTCTGGCCCACTTTTAGGTGTCAGAAATGTGGGTCACTGAGATACAGAGCACATTAGCGTGACAATTTTAGCCTGAAGGGACAGAGTTGGCTGAGAAGTGATGCCTGTTAGAGTGTGAAAGTCAGGACTTTCAGGTCAGCCTTTCCTGATCAATGGCCTTGGTGCTGGTGTTGTTCACAGCCTCTGCTTGGAGCACGGGGGAGGTTGGGTTCCCCCTGTCCTTTTTCTGTGGTAATGACAGAATTTGAGGCTTGGCTTTTTGAGGAGTGAAAGAAAAGATGCCTGAAGGAGCTGTGGGATTGCCTGGGGAGGGCTCAGCACTGGTGCATCCCCTGGGTGGGGTCTGAGCACTGCTCCTGGTTCTGCTGTGCATTTTATCACCTTCACCACCTCCCAGACCTGGTGTGTGCTGAGACCTCCAGTATCTCACATCCCCTGGGCCGTGTGCTGCTCTGTTCCTGAGCAGGGTGTGGAAGGACCATGTTGGGCTGTGTTTCTTGTGCTGGCTGACAGCCTGGGGAGGTGCAAGAAAGGGGCTCCCCATGGAGAGGGGATCACCACTGCCTTGGTGTGGGAGACTTCTGTGAGCACCTCCAGGCTGGAAACACTCCTGAGTGATGTGACCACGTCATTTTATGGGAGAGGCTGGTTTTCCTGGTGTCTGTTTGTGGGAGCAGCACAACATGGATAACTCCTCTTACCTGCATGTGACACAAGCAGGAATTAGCCAGGACTTGCTGCAGGAAGAATAAGTTGAATTTTGGTCTCCGCACAAAGCTGTGTGTGGTTTCCTCACGTGGAGTGTTCATCCTCCTTCATTACTCACCTTTGCAGCTCTAGAAGCAGCTGTAGTGCTGGTGGCAGGAGGAAAAATCTCCTTAAGAGCATTTAATGGACTGAAGTGGAAACTGATAGCTGTAAATTTGAGTGTGGTACCAGCTGTGGGCTTAAGTGGGCTTTTGGCACCAAGTGGAATTTCAGTGGCCGGTACAAAATCCAGCCAAAACTTCTGGTCTTATTTCAGGCTGCTTCAGGAGCGCTTCCAGAGGCTGGGTAAAATCCTGTGGCTTGCTGGGGCAGGTCTGTGTGCTGGGTGAGCCCTGGGAGGGATTGCTGACACCCTGGCTGTGGGTGCCAAGTCCTGGTGCCGTGGCCCTGAAGCCCAGGATTCAGCAGAGGTTCTGGGGGTGCTCTGCCCGTGTTCATGCTGAGTGTATTCTGTGTTTGTGTCCTGCAGGTTGTGTTGATCATGGACAGTGAAGAAATCCCTACTTTCTCAAGTCCAAAGGAGGAAACTGCATATTGGAAAGAGCTTTCCTTGAAGTACAAACAAAGGTATTGTGGATTTGCAAGCTGAATTTGGTTCTTAATGACCAGAACACTGTTTAATCTATTCCTCTGCAAGGCCACACCAAGATGGTTATTAGATACTTCAGGAAGAATCTGTGAGAAGAGAATTCTCTGGAAAGGATTTCCAGCTTGAAAATTTCCATCTCTGTGGGAGCTGAGTGTTTCTTGCACAGCCTCACCGTGCCAGGAACTGCAGGCTATGTTTTGAGCGTGTTTGAGCAAGAGCAGAGTCTTTTTATGATCATGTGCACCTTTGTGTAATTAAAGTGCTGCCTTAAGTGGTATCTTGATGTTTTATCATAAGAAGGCACCTTTGGGCTTGCCTTGTATCATTCCTGTTCCCTCAAGCTTCTTGCAGTGGAATTACTGGTATGAGAAGTGGCTGATTTGGTGTCTGCTGCATTTCAGTGAAGTGTTTTGTAGCTCCTAGTCCTGCCTGTTTACATGTTTAGGGAGTACAGGGCTTTTTAGTTTTAAAAAGTGACAAGAGAAGCTGCTCTCTGGATTAATGCTGTGCTTCTGGAGGGATTGAGGGGTGGGTTGAGGGTTTTTTTGGAGTGGGGGGCACTGGAGGAGATTCCCAGATTGTTTTCTTTTAAAAGCTTTGTTTACATTCAGTGTAACTCATGTGCCATTGAGCTGAAGTTAAACCTCTCTCAAGCCCAAAGAACCCAAGGTGCAAGTGGCTTTTTTGTTTGATTTGGGGTTTTTTGGGAGGGAGGTGTTGGGAATGTGGAGGGGCCTGTCTGTGTGGAGAACCCTGAGCCATTCTTGTGTGTCAGAAATTCCACCAGTGGATGTGTTGCTGCCTAAAACCTCAGTGGTTTTCTCTGCTGCTTGCTCAGGGCTGAGCTATTATGTGTGGTAAAGATGCAAATTTAATAAGCAAAGTATGTGGAGTGGCTACTTCTAGTATTTAATAACTTGCAGTGGTATGAGGTAGGCATGGCCTGGCCTTCCTGACTCTGCATGATTTTTAAGAGCTTTAATTTTCTAGGTAGTGCAGAGATGCAGAAACTGTTCTTCTCTTGTCAGCTTTTACCAAAATCTGGTTAATGTTTGCTTAATTCATTATCTCTGCCGTAAAATCTGCTAGCAATGAAAGCTAATGGAGCACAAAGTGCTTCTCAGACTCCCATGAATCCTGTAAATAGCTTTGATTCCACACAGGAATTTAAGGTAGCTGTTGGGTTTGAGCTAAGAGAATTCATTTCCTTCCATAACTCAGCTTAATGTGACTTCTCTGTTTCCCCATTTTTCTTTTTCTCCTTAGAGGTCTATGGATGACACTAAAGTGCTGTAAAACTCCCGTTTTTTAGCTTTTCATTTTAAAGAGCTGCAGGTTTTGCTCGAACCTGGGAGCTGCTGGCTTTTCCACTGATGAAATCCTCTCCTTGCAGCTTCCAGGAGGCCCGTGAAGAGCTGGCTGAGTTCCAGGAGGGAAGCAGGGAATTAGAAGCTGAGTTGGAGGCACAGCTAGTGCAAGCTGAGCAGAGGAACAGAGATTTGCAAGCAGATAACCAAAGACTGAAATATGAAGTGGAAACATTAAAGGTTGGTTTTCTCTGTGATAGTGTCGCTTTTCCTTTCCGAGACATCTTGGATCTCCTGGGCTGAATATCCAAATGAAAAAGGAGTTGTCTGGTTCAGACCCACACTGAAGCATGGCATGTACCCCAAATAAGGCCAGGGACATTTCTGGCAGAATTTTTCTCGTTCACGTCATCAAACTTTGTCGTGGAGTTTATGCTGGTTTGGATTCCCGAGGCTCTGCCAAAGAGGAGCTTTATTTGTTCCACAGAGAGCAGCGTAGCAACGGGGGACAACACAAGGGGGTTTTGTCAGGCCACTGCCTTGTCACTTTTCTTAGCAAACCAGTCTTTCTGCCTCCTCGATTTTATGAGCCCCTAAAGAAATCAGATGGGTGATTTGTTCACATCTTTCAGGGATTCTTCACAGCCGTATCTGTGGAGCTGGGAATTCCATAGGGATCTGCACGTGCAGGAGGCAGCTTTGAATTGGTGCATTTCTGGTAACAAATTCTTGCCTCTCTTGAAATCTTGAAAAAGCAGAATTTTGGGCAGTCTTGGCTTATTTAGTGAGGGCAAAGGTTAGAAATTCACTCTGTGGAAGGAGGGTTAATGGGATTACTTTGTGTCTCCAGTCCCAGCTGTACTTGCAGGGTCAGGATGTGTTTTATGAGGACAGTTATTTCTCCACAGGCCTTTAGCAGTGAGTGGAGAGTGTTTGGCAGTGAATTCTTCAGTCTTCTGAAGATGAATTTGTGGGCCTGGAGGTTTTGTGACAGATTTCAGTGTCTCCCATTTTTGCTAACAGCCACATCAACCAATTCCTTGTGTCAGGGTGGGTGCTGTCAAGGGAGAAGCACTGCAGGGGAGGCTGTGCAATTGGATTTCTCTCTGCTCCCTGGAGCAGCTGTCAGTGCAGGCTGTGGGGAACAGATGCAGGGCTGCATCCCTGAGAGGCAGCTGTGCCTGACATGTCTGGGATTTTGTACTCTGGCCAGCTCTGATGTTCGCAGCATTTTCCTTCTCCCACTCCAATTTCTGCTCTGAGTTACCAGCAGTCCCAAATCAGCACTCTGCAAAGAGAGTGATACCTTTTGTCCCCTTTTCCTGCTGATGGCTTGGACAGTGCCAGCAGCTGATACTGATCTCGGTGTTCTTTATTTCAGGAGAAGCTGGAGCACCAGTACGCGCAGAGCTACAAGCAGGTGTCGTTGTTGGAGGATGACCTGAGCCAGACAAGGGCCATCAAAGATCAGCTGCACAAATATGTGAGGGAGCTGGAGCAGGCCAACGATGACCTGGAGCGTGCAAAGAGGTGAACGCTGCAAACCTTTTTCCTTCGAGTTTGCACTACAAAGATCTTTTCTTTGCTCCTCACCTGGAGCATTTTATTGTTCCTTAAAGGGAAAATAACACCCATTGAGGAAAATCCCAAACACCCCCAAGATGCTGGATTGTTTGAGCAGTGCGGTTGCCCCTCACCTCCATCATCCTGCTGATGTTACAGCAGGAAGGGCAGTGGGACAGTGTGGCTCGTGCTCCTGTGAGGAACAAGCCCAGAGCCAGCCAGGCCACTGCACTGCCCTTGGTGCCCTCAACTAGATGGTTTTTGTTTGTGGTCCTGCTGGCTCAGAGCCCCTTTGAAGTCACAGGCTCCTGCTTTCCATAGTCCCTGTTAAATCAAGCAGGCCTGAGGAGTCTCCTGGTTCCTTGCAGAGCAGCTGTAGGGAACAATCCTGGCCTTTCCAAGTGCCTGAAATGAGCAGGCTGCTGCTGGAAACACCCAGTTTGGGAGGAGGTCATGCTTCCCTTTTGCTGAGTGGGAATTCTGCCATTGATTCAGGAATGAGCCTCTGGCTATCTGGGAAAAAGATCTGAGAGCTGAGGCCCTGTTTCCACAGGACTTTGAACCTCATGACTAAGTTTTGACACTGACTTTGGAAGGAATTGGGTCTTGGGGAATATCCCAGTGCTCTGCTTCCCACCTTGGCTGGGCTGTGCCTGTGCAGAGCTCTGGGAGCACAGCCCT
>VZTX01035704.1:0-12616 GCA_013400915.1 Pardalotus punctatus | reverse complement strand
TGCGCGACGGCCGCCCCGCCCGGCTGGCGCTGAGGGAGGGACCGGGCACGGCGGACACACGGCCAGCGGGATCGCGGGGCAGGGGTGCTGCCGGCGGCTGGAGGTGGGCTGGGCATCCCCCGGACCACAGGAGGGCACGGCGGCTGGGGAGGGGTGAGGGGCCGGGCGGCGAGGGAGGGTTTGTTTCCTGGGGGCTGCGGGGCTCCGAGTGCGGTGCCATTTCGGGCGAGGGGTGACGGTCAGTTCCTGGTAACTCGTGGGGATTTTTCACGAAAATAGCGTCAAGTCCCTTTCACGCCTTTAAGAAAGAGCCTTCCAGACTCTTGAGATGGGCCCTCGTAAGATGGCTGCTGTCAATGTTCAACTTGTCAAGATGCTAAAAATAATCCCGGGTTCCCCAGAACTGCTGCTAGGCTTATTTGCTGGTGCCAGAAGGCTTCCCTTGTGCTGGGCAAGTCTCCCATGGGAATGACCACAGAGAAGCAGTGTGGCCTCGTAAGGGGGAATTCTTGGGATGCTGTCCCTACTGAAGTAGTCTTTCATGAAGCAGTTTATTTCTCAGCTATTAAAATTATTCTTTCTCCACTGTCCTTCGGAGTGGTCAGAAAGAAGACTATTAATTGAGGAATTTGGGGTAGATAACTTGTTGAGATCTTTTCTAGACTTTTCTTGGGGGAGGGTGAGGGAAGAGGGGCAAAATGTGTTGTTTTGCTGTCATCACACTACTTGTTTTTACTGTCAGAACACAACAAAAAATACAGATGTGCTGCATTCTAGAAGCTAGCCAGCCTCTTAAACAGATTTTCCTGTTTTTAAGAAGCACGCATATCATTTGTAGTCAGGGCATGAAAGAAAACTTCCCTGTTGCGGTTTTTTTCACTCTTCTGATGCATACGTATTATTACTGCATTGCTTTCTGCCGAAATTTAGTATCTAGGATAAATATGATTTATACAAGCTTTCCTAATTTGGGTAAGATGAAATATGTTATCTGTATCTGTAATTGTAGTTAATTCAGCTGCAGAAATTTTCATTGCTACTTTTGACTACAGCTTTTAAGCCTTCATTTTTTAAGATGAGCAGGTAGGAAAATCAGAGAATCAAACCAGAATCTTTTTCCTAGCTTTAGTTAAGTTGTTCTAATTCAGACAGTAGCCATTAAACAGTTGGTTTCTAGAGCTGAATGGGCTCAAACTTCACATGTTGACTTCACTATGTTAGAAGTGTTAAAAAAATAATAACGTAGTAAATTCTCAGACGACTTTTAGTTTTCTTCCTATAACGCAAAGACCAACTAAAGTGGGGTATGATATTGGGTTTTATTTTAAATAGCCTAACTTCTCTTTTCCTGTTTCATGCTGAAAATGGGTAATGTAATTGTAATTCTTGCAGTTGTGATCATTTCTTGAATTTTTTTTGCTCTAACAGTTATTCCCTTGTTTTATAAACTTTCTTACAGAAAAAATTTTCACTATCATTTTTATTGTATTGGTTGCTCTTTCTGGTATTCTTTTTCTGTAAAAGAAGCTGAAGTTCCTTCATATCATAAAATCTCCCAGTTGACAAAAGTGATGGGAGTGGGAAGGAGATACATTAAGATACAGATACTGCAAATGAACATTTTCCAACTGATTGCTTACTTAAAAGGGAGAGATTTTTCACCCTGGCATCACCATAGCAGTTTTTGATGCTTCTATAGTAGCTAAACTGAGTGGAAAGATACAAAACTATATTAATTTAACTAAAGTAGATATCAAAAAACACTTCTGTAAGTTTATATAAGGAGTTCCTATACAGACAGCAGATTGTAAGGGGTATGCTGATGTTAATTAATTTAAAACCCATTGAACTAAATTGTTAGAAAACACCTTAATTCCATCACATATGCCCATCTCCTTTCTCCAAATGTATACATAGATATACAGGAAAAAAATGTTGAGAAGAAACTAGGGTAGCTCAGTTGGAAGGAAAAATGTGAAAGGTGTCTCTTTCTGTCTTCATGTAAAATTTATCCAGCATATTCAATCATCTAAAAAAAAAATTATGCATCAGACCTTTCTGCTTTTTCCTGCCCAGATATAATATTGCATTGTCAAATGCAACTAACAAGGAGTAGGTAGATTGCTCTTCTTGCTTAACATCCATATGTGAAACTGAATGCTAATGATTTCAGCTGCTTTTTTGAAGTGCGATGTTTCAAAATGTTGCAGAAGCAAAAAAGTTCATTGGCAAATCCCTTCAGCCAGCACGACCTGTGCGTCAGCTGTTTTCTAAACAAGGTGAGTAGCATGGCTAAGGTGCAGTTCACTTTGCCAAAGTTTGGGTTATGTTTAGGGAAAAAACAAGGATGTGTAAGGTGTTTTGTTTTGTTTTGTTTTGAAATTACTTTTTTCAAACTACAGTGAATAAATATCTTTCTGTGTGTTGATCTCAGTACATATCTCTGTGATAAAATCTGAATTCAAATGGTGTTAGATCTATGGAGAACTCATTGGTGCTGTTTTTCTAGCTTGACATCTGAAATCTGGCCTCAGAAAACTGGATCAGGCTTCTCTGTTAAATTTGGATTTCTTGGGTTGGTTGACTCCTGCTATTGAGAACATAAAGTACACATAATTAACAAATAGATTATTTAGTTTTTATTGCAAATATGGTGCACTGCACTGCATTGATCTTACCTAGCTTTCATACAAGTTTAAGACAAAAAATCAAAAAAGCTTAAGAAAAAAAGCCTGCAGTATTTATGTCAGGTGTGGATATTTTTGTTTTGTTTTTAAATCTCTATCTGCTTCGTAGATATTGCACTATTTCTGCTGTTATTATTGTTAAGTTAGAAATTTCTGGTGGCCAGAGAATCATCAGCTCTGCTGGTGTGTACTGAAGCTAAGTGACATCATAAATTTTTACTTTTTTATAAAATTTATGGAAGAAATGAAAAAGGGGTCCTGCGGTGATGTAGAGCTTTTAAGTTGTGAATAAATGCCTGTATGATCTCTGTGCAGCAAAGAATTTTCTTGGGGTGAGTATCACAAAATAATCATGTGGAGTCTGTTGAAATTATTTTTTCTTAATGTTTTATCTTCACCAGCATCACCCATTGCGTTAAACATCCAGACTGAATTACCCAGCAGCTCTGAAGTATGTTTGCAGAATAAGGTTAACTGGGTGAGTATTGAGTAAATAGATTATTTATAAATTGGAGGTCAGCTGGTCCACTGTGTAATCAAATGAAAACTATTTCCAGCAAGGAGTGTTCTTGACTTTGAATGTTTTAAATCAGCAGTGTCAGAGCTGTTGAAAAGAATTACGAGTTTCAGGAATGCCTTTCCCTGGTATTTGCATGCACTAATAGCTGAAAAATGCAGCTTAGGAATTTAAGATTCTTATGAAAGTCTGTGTGGCATTTCTTTAGTCTTCACTGATTTTAAGTCAGTTCTTTTAAACTTCGAGTGGATGTATTCTGTCTTTGCTTATTATGTGTAAATAATAACATTAGAATTTTCTTTGTTAGCACATGCACAAATTCTTTTGAGACAGCAACCATCATAAAACTTCATGGTTTATTGCTAGAAATGCTTCAGTTTGGGCATGGTATAGATATGTCATTCAGACTTGAAATTGGTTGTAGCTGTTTGCTGCAAAATGAAGTTTGAAGTCTTCTAAGTGGAATGCTTAATGTTTCATAATCTGAGCTTTGATTTTCTGTTGATTCTGATTTGAATGTTTTTTTAGAGAGTTGATAGATGGGGAGGTTGTTAGAACACATGCTTGTTCCTTAATTTTTATTTTTTTTTTTTACTTTAGAAGAGTTTTAGTTATCTTGTAGTCCTTCTTTATTGTATGAAGCTTCTGGAAGCTGCCTTCGACTTTTAACAAAAATTTTTTTAAAAAAGTCAAGGTCTTGGGAGCCTGTCTTTAATCCCACATAGCGAAATTAATACACTTGTCTTTTGAGCACCAGTTACTGAGGAGAACAAACTATTCCCTTTTAAATAAGCCTCTGGTCATTAGTGCTACTTTCATTAGTACTTGGCTACATGTAGCTGCATACTGCATTTGTTTGATATAAGTATAGCTGTATTTTTTTATATTTTTTAAAACTTTTTCTTTGACATAGTATATGGAAAAGGCTTTTTAATAATATTTTTGACCATGAACTGTTTCATCGGTACCCCAGATACCTTCTGAATAGTGCCATATGAACCCCTGCTTGGTGAGCAATTTTCGGTTCTTGGCTCCTTTCCCTCTGACTCATAATGATGTGAAGATTCCTCAGCCAAACCTGTAGAGCCTTTTCAGAGCTAAGACAAACTGTTGAGGATAACTTGCTCTCTGACTTTCCAAAACACTCTCTTTGGCAATCTGGCAGCTGGAAAAGATTTGGCACTACTGTGGATATTTGGTCTTGATGCTTATGAAACAAACGTTTTTGCTAAGTGAGAGAATCCCAAGTCTGTCCTTTGGTCTTAAGGAAAGTAATTCCTGCTTTTATTATTCCTGAATGTAGCAGCTTGTGGCTGCGGTCTAGGTAGGATAATAGAAAAGGAGGGGATAATTCTATTCTTTTTAAAAACTAGCAGTAGCACTGTAAGATTCTGTGTAAAAAGTGTCTCTCAAATACGTTCATCTGTATTGTTTTATTGAACTATTCCTTTATTGCATGTAATAAAGAGTAACATTCTACAGGTTCAAATTAAATGGTGCTACAACTGTTACTTTTAACTAGGAAATGTATCCGTATTTTAATATGCTTAAAGGAGATAAGCTTCGTAACTTTTCTTCCTATTTTAGTCACCTGAAATGACAGAAGTGAAGATCTTAACTCAAACTGTGATGCTCTGTCAACCAAAACAACATGAATCAGGAGCAAAAAAAGGTAAAATATTGCATGGGGAGCTGTGTCAGGATTGTATTTTCTGGATGGAGGACACCTGAAGTTTGAAGTGATGTGGGCTGCATTTTATTTTTTCTGATCAGCGAGTGAATTGATAGTTTGGAGAGCAGCATGAAACTTTTCTGATTTTCACGTAACACTCTAGAGAAGGTGTAAAGGTTGACCATAACTGAGGTGGAAAGCTTCCACTGGCAGAGTTGCTTGCATATAGGGATGTAATTGTCTTTAAACAAACCCAACAAAACAAACAAAAAACAACCAGCCCCCCAAAAAACAGACTCCAAACATAAAAAAAATTCTTCACACAAAATCCTGCGTTTGTATAAATTGCTTGTGTGTGCAGAAATACGGATTTGAGTTGCATCCTTTAGCCTGTTGCAGGGGTCAGTTGTGGCATACAGACTATTGAATGTATCAATTTAAGAGCTCAGCATTTTGGCTTCCTTGTCCTGCTCTTACTATGGTGGTTCTGAAATACTAATATCTGGGTGGTTAGGTATGAATTAATTTTTTTTATTATTAATCCTGGATGGTTTATTTTTGTGTCAGTACTGTCCCTGAGGTTTGCTCCTTATGCTTTTCTCTCTGTACTGCCTGCCATTGTACTCATAGAGTATTGATAGTTTAAACAAGTCAAAATTTTACTCCTTTTTTTTTCATTAAGGGATAATCTCAGATTACAAATGAATTCTTATGGTACTTCTCTGCCCTGCTTCCTACCTAATTCTTCATTCTTAAACATGTCACAGAAACTGCATCAGTGACCC
Source organism: Pardalotus punctatus (assembly GCA_013400915.1). Classification (NCBI taxonomy): domain Eukaryota; kingdom Metazoa; phylum Chordata; class Aves; order Passeriformes; family Pardalotidae; genus Pardalotus; species Pardalotus punctatus. Next base: position 6,955 of record VZTX01035704.1, on the reverse strand, counting down.
AGGTTATTGAGACAATTTCTTTTGTCTATGTCTTTCTGTAATCAGGCATCCACGTGTAATCTCCAATCCTTAAGTAATCTCTGAAGATGTGTTTGTTCTGTTGCTCTTAGTACTCAAAAATTGAAAGAATTCTATTAAGTTTTATTGAGGCTTTCTCATTCTTGTCAGTCTGAGGTTACCATCTCTCAGGTTCTTGAGCAGTATTTTATTCTGTCATGTGTTACTGACTTGAAAATAAGTCTTCCATGTATCTCTTTCAAGCTCAAGTTCATTTCTCCTATTCTTGATCTTGATAAATAGAATAGAAGCTGTTCTTTTGATCTAGCTAGATGTCAGACTTGTCAAGTCTATCTGTTTGTTGATGCCTTTCTGATCCTTTCTTGTCGATTCTGCCTGTGGTGTGTAGAGATTGTTTTGTTCTAGAAGATCTTTAATGGGTTCTCATCAGATCCTGGTCTCTTGTATAAGCCATGACTTTGGATCTTTTTCAGTGGTTAATTGCTCTGTGATGCCTCCCTGAGTCGACTCCACAGTTCTCCACAATATCAGACTTCTCACACTTGTTTTCAAAGGGCTCTTGTTTGTTTGCTGATTGTTGTAATCTTTTCCTTCAGAGTAACACAACTTTAAAGGTTCTGCTATTCAGCCACTGGTGACAAATAAGTCTTTTGTTTTCCTCCTTTTTTTTCCCCTGTCACTGTAAAATTTCTTCTAGAACTCCATTTATGTTCAGCTGTACTTTTAAGTTCTAGATAATAATTTCGCTTTGATATCTCTTCAGTGATACTATGGCTTCAGTTGTCTGTCTCTGCAGTACTTAAGCACAGCATGGGTTCCCATGGGCCCACTTCATGAGCTTTTCCAGGTCCTTCTGGATGGCATTCTGTCCTTCAGGTGTGTCAACCACACCACTCAGCTTGGTGTCATCTGCACATTTGCTGCCGGTGCAGTTGATCCCACTGTCTGTCATTGGTAAAGATATTCAATAGTATTGGTCCAAATATGAAACCTTGGGGGATACCACTCATCCCTCACTGATCTACATCCAGGCATGACTACTGCTCTTTGGATCATAGAATGGTTTGGGTTGTAGGGAACTAAAAAATCATCAAGTTCTAACCCCCTGCTGTGGGCAGGGATGCCTTCCAGTAGACCAGGTTGCTCAGAGCCCCGTCCACCCTGGTGTTGAACACTCCCAGGGATGGGGCATCCACACTTCTCTGGGCAGCCTTCTCCAGTGCCTTAACCATCCTCACAGTAAAGAATTGTCTTCCTCATATGTAACCTAAACCTACTGTCCTTCAGCTTAAGGCCATTCCCCCTTTTCCTATCACTACATGCCTCTGAAAAGTTCCTCTCCAGCCTTCTTGTAGGCCCCCTTTAGGTACTGGAAGGCTACCCCAAAAGTCTTACAAGAGCCTTCTCTTCTCCAGGCTCAACAACCCCAACTATCTAAGCCTGTCTTCACAGGAGAGATGTTCCAACCCTTGTGATCAACTTACGGACTCTACTCTGGACTTGTTCCAACATGAGATCAGATGCAACTGTCCCTCATCCAATGAACAGTGCTTGCCATCTAATCTATATCTCTCCAGTTTAGAGAGAAGGATGTTGTGGGGGACCATGTCAAAGGCCTTACAGAAGTCATCATCTTCATAGGTTTTTAATCAAGGGGGAAGAAACCAAGCTGTAAGTTTTCAAGCATGCTTGTATTCTTTAAACTGTTCTTTTCAAAGTTACCCACATGCCCAGCCATAGGTTCAGCAATTGTTTGTGTTCAAAGGCAGGAAAAAATTCCAGTCATAGTTGATCTCATCAGCTTCTCTCTTGTCAATATCCTACAGTATGAGAAACAAAAACTGTAGTCAGTCAGATGACAGTGTAACAATCTTGGAGGAAGCCCATCATTGCTAAATGAATAAACTTCTTTGTCATGAAGGACCAGAGATGAAGTTTGTTCCTTCTTTGCCTGCAGTACAATTAGTTGCCACATTTGCTTAGTTGCTTTCCTCTTGTTTCTGTTCTTGTATGAGAATATCAGCTTAAAATCCAGACATGGCTAGACATACTGTGTCCAAGGTTATGCCATAGCAGAGATAGTGCTATAAATTCAAATGAGAAATCTACATGTTCTGAGCAAAGGCCCTGACTCTTGTTGATTCAGTGTAACCCCTCAGAAATATTTCACTGCTGTTAATCTGTTTGCCAGTTTATGTGCAGCAGATCTCATCGTTACTTTTAGGTGTTCAAAGACATTTAACTTACTAGTTCCAAGGAAAGATACACCCCATTTTTGAGATCTCTCCCTTAGAAATATGTGTCACTTTGGTGTGGGTTATAAACAGATTTTCTTGTGGGTTTCAAGACCAGCTTGTGGTGTTTCTTTTAATTAGAACAAGATATGGGGAGTCTGTCTGGTGTAAGGTTGGATTCACTTTTTTTTCTTCTTTTGTGTTGATTTACTGTCAGTTTGATACAGTTAAAGTGAAATGTTCTGTAATAAATACAAATTTTCCTGATGCAAGGCAAGACTTAAATTACTCCAGTTTTTAAAAGTTATTTTTATATTCCAAATGCAGCATTTCTACCATTCTATAAGTAACCAAATAATTTTAATGAATTCCCAATCTTAATCCCTTAAACAATGATGAACTTAGTGATTTTGTATATTCTCAGAAAGGATCCAATACAGCAGAGATTTCCTTCTGAAGCTTTCAAATGTTTCTCCCTCTCGGAAGAAGCCAGAGTTTCTTCCTGATCATCCAATTGTACTTGAAAAGCCAGTAAGTGCATTTTTTTGTATTAAGTAAAGTTATAAAATAATCCATGGAGGTTTTGATAAGCCATTTGACAGGAAATATTTTCCTTCAGACTGGCCTGCCAAACTGGTAAAACCTTCCAAGGACAGATTGTGCAGTTCAGTACAACTTTTGTATGTAACTTCTGCAGTTGGTATTTGACATCTTACCCTGGTTAGTACCATATAAAGGGAAAGGGTTTTCAATTTGTTTTCAGGAAAAAGATCAGATATGTTTCCATGTTTTCAAAATAAAAGAGAACAATCTTGATAAATTTCCAGCTTTGTAAAAGTCTTAATCCAGTGTTCTAGTTGTCCATGCATCAGTGTCCACTACAAAACTATTAATGAGCTCAATGCAGTTTGTATTTTCGTTGTCTTTGGTCTTTGGTTTTGGGGAGAAATTAATAGAAATTAATGATGAATGTGAAGGATATCCATGTGTGCTGCCTTAATGTTTGTGATTCAATCATCCTCAAATACTTCATATGCTAGGAGAAAACAGCTACTGGATCACATTCCAGACCCCAAGTGTGAGAAAATCTGTGTGAACAGTATCATCAAATTAGACTACGTACTAGGTTGCTTTTGAGACCATTGGGATGTAGTTCTGCTAGAAATAGGATTCCTGTTATGGAAAAGTATGTCCACATGATTACTGTGTTGGACACATTTGGAGGCATTTTTAAGCTTTTAAAATTTCTGTCCTTCGGGGAAAAAAAAAAAAATAACTAATATATGACCATAATCAGCTTTCCCTGATTTTACTTTTTATGTCTTTCTATTCATCTTCAAGATGAAAGCTGTATTTGTTTGAAAACCCACTTTCAGATTGGAAAATTTCAGCTCTTTAGTTTCCCTCTCTCCTGCCACCTGTGTTTCTAAGGGGGGGCAAATTTTGATAATCTGTATGCTTTCACATGGTTACATTCATAAGAAAAAGGAGGGCCCCTACAGAAATTACATCAGTGAGATCACTTAGTTCAACCAAAATTTCAGTGTGTTGCCTGATCATGTCATCCATTTTTCTGCACAGAAACCAGAGGGATTAATGAGATGCGTGTGTAAATTAAATGAATGATGCTTAAAACTGGCAGAAGATGGCCTGCAGATAAATTTCTAATGACAAACAGACAATCCTACAGTGTTGGTGAGATTGTATTTTAGAGCAGGTGGTTTTCAACAGTTTGCCACTGGATTGAGTATTCAGACTGCTCATACCTATCTTAAAACTTCCCTAGTTATGAATTTTTGATGCCACTTCTGAAGTATGTGCCCATTTGTGAGTAAAAGTTGTATTTTCAGATGAAGAAAACTTCCTAGAATGACTTTTTCAAGGGAGATGCAGTTGTTAAAGTTGGTGGGCTGTGGACTGCATTTGTCCTGAAGGACATGGGTTTTTTTGAGATGTAGGGGTTAGGGCTACCAATACGTAGCTCAGCATTTGAACAGATGTTACTGTGTTGACACAGTCTTCTAGGAAAATCTTAGATTAAGTCTCTATGATTAATGAAAATAGAACTGTTTGCCATAATAAAAAAAATACCAAATTGTAAAACGTACGTGGAGTAGAAAAGAGTTACAAGCAGACCCAAATGAAAACTTCAAGTGATCTGTTATAACTTAAGTAATTTGAGGGTTGGTGTGTCTTACAGGTAGAGAACAAACCTTTCATTGACATCTGCAAGAAGTGACATGTTGTTTGGAAGATCAGAAATCCATCAATGAGGGAGCTACATTTGATGTAGGTCTTCAAGATTTTTGAAGGTACTTGGAGGCCTGCAGATGGAAGTATGACCCTGTGAAACCTGTGAAAATGCTTGTTTCTTCCTGTAATTGCCTGAATGCTTTAAGAAAAAAAACCTTTGTGATGCCTGAAATGGTAATATGATTAAAATGAAAATAAAAAATTTGACATACTGGTGTGGCAGAATTTTGTCATTGAATTTGTTTGTGTTATGTAGTCATATATTTTGCCTGACCATAAATCTAAACCAATTCTTGACTGGGACTTTTTGCTTGCTCCCAACTCCCTTCCTCAGAAGTAGAGATGGAACAAGAAATACAGGCTGCGTCAAATATCAGATGTCTTAGGGAATGTACTTTTCTAGTGTTTTTTTGGGTTTTTGAAATAATTTGACTTGTTTTTTCTTAATTTGAAATCTTCATTTTGACACAAGATATTCCTTAATATTTTGTGGATATGCATACCTGCTTTCAAAGTATGAAGTCTCTTATTAGTAATAGTTTCACTAACATGAGAAATCTTCTCTCATCATGGATCAGAACAGGAGACCTGCCTATACATTGCATTCCTTAAAGTTCTTTGTAAATATTTGCCTTTAAGTTCTTTGTAAATAATTATCCAGTGTTCTTGACTTTGAAAAGTGAAAATAATGGGAAAAACTGAGGAACATGACAGAATTTAATCATATGTCTTATATGGGTAAATGGGTGTACCAATGCATAGTTAATTCTCTCTTTTTACCTTAAATGGGTATGGTATCTAATACTGAGGTGGAAAGCAGTAGTTCAAGTATTTCCTGAAAGCATCCTTCAGTTGACAGGCATCAATAATAAGTATTTCATATGAATATAATTAACTTAAAAAGTTGTATTTAGACCTACAATAATATCATTTGGGTTCTGCAAGGCAATTTTTTACCCTCTGTCACAAATGACAATGAAAGCTAAATAAGAATGTGTTAGATGGCAATTTCAGTAGTGCAAAAACCTGTCGAGTTGTATTTGACAGAAGCTAGATTTCTTTTACTGAATGATGCAAATAAATCTTTTTGTTGGTTAGTTTTTAATCACTGGGAGTTTCTTATGGTGGGTCATATGGATCTTTTTTCCCAGTATGTGTTAAACAGTTCCTGTGTGTAGCACTCAGACCTCCTAAGTGAAACTTCTCAAACTTCATCTTGTGTATGTGTCATCAAAGTGTCTACTAGAAAATATACAAAGGTGAGTAACTGTTATAAGGACATACGACCTACTACAACTTTTTTCACCCTTCCAGCACCTAATTGACATGAATTTCTAAAGCAGGTTATTTTAAGAATAATTTTAATAATTTTTACAGTGAAAGTGAAAAATGTTAGAAACCTCAGTGTAGTGTGTCATTTTTCACTTAAGGATTTTCCCTGAATCTGTCACATGTTACTGTGTTTCCTTTGTTGGTAGGTCAGTAGTGATGAAAAAACCTCATGTCATCCAGTAGACTGACATCTTGGCATAGGAAAAACAGCAGCCAGTTGTTCAGGGGTAGGCTTACTTTGATAAAGACAAGGAACCTTTAAACTTATACTGATGTCATTTGTGAGGGTAGTTTCAGTGCCCTTTTAAAAATTGACAGATAGTAGCTGGATCGTGTCAATACAGGAAAGCCTTGGACTTAAGTATTAGAAGCATTCACTTTCGCTGAGTTACTGTGAGACATACGAAGGTGAAATTTGTCTCTAACGTGGGCACGTAAATTTAAATGTGCAGCTATCCCTTTCTGACATCCCCATTTGTGTGGAGAGCCAAGGCCTCAAGAACTTCATTGGAAAAGGGCTTGATTCAGTTGCTTAAAGGTAGGTATCTGGTGTCATCTGAGACTCATCTGGAACTCCAGTCCACATGCTGCATGGGCCTGACATAAATGACAAACGAGGTACCTCATGTTGTCCTCAGCTGGGAGCTGGAGACCAGTTGAGGTACTCTACAGTATTTCATGTGCACTGGATGCCTTTGTTTAGGCAACTAAGTTGCTCAGAACTCTACTGATAAAATAGGAGCTGAGTTGCCATGGTCATGTTCAGGTACCTAAATGTGATGCCTTTCTTAATCTTGAGCTCAGTTCTCATAACAATTTCTGGAATACAGGACCTTCCTGCAGTGAAGAATGCTTGTTTGTAGTCTAAATTCCCTACTTGTAATTACATATGGTAATTTTTTTGTTGAGAAGAAATAAAAATAGACAAGAAGGTATTTTACTGAACATGACTTTAAATTTACTTTTTGGGTACTGTTTGTAAGCTTAGCTTACTGCTAAATGAATGCAGAGAGTGGTCATGTAGCATGTAGCATGTCGTCAGCCTGCTATGGAGGTGTGATGTTGCAGTGGTTACTTGCCTATTCTTGGACTGGAGGATGTTGCGGGGGCACGGATCA
>VZTX01035703.1:0-14637 GCA_013400915.1 Pardalotus punctatus | reverse complement strand
CGCGCCCGCCTCCCTCCGGGGCCGCCCCGCCTCGGGCAGCCCTCGCTCCCCGGCTGCCGCCTCCTCCCCGGGCAGGCGCCGCTCCGCCCGTGCCCCGGGCACGCCCCAGAGCTTCTTCATCGCTCCCGGGCTTCGGTCCTTCCGCTCTCCAGCTCCGGGCCCCCTTTGCCAAGATGTGACTCTGTTATGCCCACTTCAGTATCTGGCACGAGCTGACGCGGGTCACAGGCAGCCCCTTGCCCTGTGGCTTAGGACTCGGCTCCGTCCCGGCCTCCAACATCTCTCTCATTGCCTGCATTCCTACAGGGAGAAACGGGGTCCTGTGGTGTCACGGCACAGGGCTACATCTCCAGTGTGGATAGGGGAAGGAGCTGAGTGGGAATCCTGGTATGGGAGAGCCAGCTGCTGGCTAGCATATTCCCACCTTGGGCAAGGCTGCAGCAAATGGAGATGCTCCAAGCCCTGGTTGGGGAGGATGACAGGCTTCCCTGCCCAGGAACACCTTTATCCCAGCCAGCAGTGGCATCCTGGCAGCAGGTGTGAGGCCATGACAGAGCAGCACCCAACCCCCCCTTGAACAACTGGCACTGTGTCTCACCCCATGTCATGTCTGCTTGTTGCATACCACAGCAAGGCGGTGGCAGAGAGAAACTCAGCTCCACCCCATGCTACCTTAAGTTTTTCAGGTTGGGCACAAAGGGCTGTATTTAGGGATCACGAAACAAGCAGGCTGGCAGAGCTCAAAGGTCCCCCCACCCCTCTGCTGCTTGCCTGCTCTCCTGGCAGGTCAGAGTCCAGTTCCATCCCTGCCTGCACAGTCACAGTGCAGAGATACAACAGCTGTTCATCCCTGCAGTGTTATCTTTTGAACAGGCATGACTGTGCCTCACCACAGCAATGGGCACCTGCCTTGCCATGAACCACTGTGCAGGAGAAATGCAAACTTCTGCCTTGCTCTTCCCTGAAGTAACCACAGCCAGGAAGGTCCTGGGCCCTCCCTCTGCAGCGACATCACCCTGTGCCACAGGTTTGCAGAGATGCTGCAAAAGGTTGAGCCAGTTAATACTCTGAGTCACCTGTGACAGTACTTTGCGTGCAAGACATCACATGGCCAGTTTCTGCTTCACCTCCAGCTGCCTCTCATGACACCAGCCTTCACTGCTGTTTAGAATCACAGAATCGTTTAGGTTGGAAAAGACCTCTAAGTTCATTAAGTCCAAGTATTAACCCAGCACTACCATGTTTATCACTAAACCATATCCCCAAGTGTCACATCCACTATTTAACCCAACAGAAGGGCACAAGAGTCTTAGCCAGACCAGACAATCATAAGGAAGGCCAGTTAGTTCATTCATTTTATTTTAGCACCTACATGAGGTAGGGACAGACAGAACCTGTCAAACTACTTAATCATACTCCAGGGTATTAGTGGAATAACAAGAACAGCTAAGCCACACGTGCGTTATTAATCACCTGAAACTATTCTATGACAATCCAGCAAACTAAAGGCAGGAGAGGGTGAGTGGTTACACGGAGCTACGATGGCATCAGTCCCTCCCCTAGCTCACCCTCTAGAGCTGCAGCTCTGGCACACAGAGATGCTCCTCAGCAGCACAGAGACACCAGCACTGGCTTGGAAATTGATCTCCACTGACTTGTTGAGGTGAGGATATGCAGCTGCTGGTTCCTGGTGATCAGGAGGACTCTCTCAGCCCAGAAGAGTCTTGGAGCAGGAGTCCAGTGCAGGGGTGCTTGATTTTTGCCTTGCCAAACATAGTAGGAGAAGTTCCTACCCACAGCTTAAGAGATCAGAGAAGAAACGTGACCCAGCACTGACATTACATCTATTTTGGGCCCCTGAGACTGGCCAGAGTTGAGCCGGGATGACCTTTTCCACAATTCACTGGGCTGTCACAGCAGAAATTCAGTTTGTGATTGGCTTTAAAACACCGCAGATGAGAGGACCACACAGAGGAGATCCAGACCAGCTCCCAGCTCCCCCTTCCCAGCTCACCTTTGCAGAGCAAACTCAACAGAATGATCTATGGGTTATCCTGGCATCCCTCCACAGCAGTCATACTTGCTCAGACCCTCTGACCATGCACCACATGATCTCAGTGCTGCAATGGGCTCCTCCTACTGGAAGGGCTTTCACAGGTCTCTCCACCCCAGTACAACACCACAGCAGCAACTGCTGCAATTCCCTAACACGTATATGGTGATAATACAAAATAGACAGTAAAACAACAGTTAATATAGTAAAACAGTGGTTTTCTCAATATGCTTGCAGGAGTTAAATACAGACCATCCTGGATGATCCCCTTTCTGCTAGGGCCAGGGTCCTGTTGCTAGAAGTATTTTTTAAACAGAAAACCCTGTCACCAGCTGGATCCTTTCCCTAGAATTTTATCAAGCCCTTGAGCAGCACTCTTCTCAGTGTCAGGAAATAAGAGGTCAGGTGCTAAAATCCTTGGTGGAAGGAAGAGTAGAGGAATGTGGGAAATGTGGGGAAAACTAGAGTCAATAACTCCACAGACATCAAGTGCTTCAGGTTAGGGAGGGCCTATATTTAAAGTCAGGAGGATGAGACTAGAAGTTTGATCACAGTGCCTAGGGCTGTGCAACAAGTCTTAAGCATCTCCAAAGATGGAGGTGCCACAATGCTCCTAGGGAAGGATCCCACTGCTTGAGCCAGGTTCTGCTCTCAGCATTGCCTTGCACAGCGGCTCTCTCCTCATCATGGAAAGCTGGGGTGTGTACATGGATAATGAGAGGGAATAAAGCTGTCTGAGCACCTCATCTTAGTGAGAAACCTGAACTGTTCTGGGCATACCTCCATAATTACCTCAGATACCCTCTGTCAGCTGCAGTTGCTTCCAAGGGCAGGGGAGCCAGAGGCACCTGCTCCTCCACAGCTCATCACCCCAAATAGTCCTAGCTGGCTCCTAACCTGCCCATTCCCACAGGTGACATCAGCTCATCCTTCACCAAAGACTAGGGCAATCATATCCATCTCACCCTGAACCACTTGCCAACCAATGATCTCCCTCTCAGCAATAAAAGAGAGGAGACAATTTTATTGCTGCTTCAAATTCTGCTCAGTAAATAATGTGATCTCCTGTTGATCTCCCATAGAGACAAGTGGGCAAGGTTGAAAAAAGCAGTATCAATTCCATCTCAATGTCAGCCCCTTTCAGATCTAGGATGGCTCATTTCAAATCCCAGCTCACTGCTGCAGGCTCCTTCAACACTCCTGACTGAGAACAGCAGACCAAAGTCCTTTCAACCAGCTTGCTCATGCCCATTTACAACAGACACCCTAGGAAGTGACTCAGCCACCAGCACGCAAAAGTATTGCACTGGCTCTGCTCCTGTTCCCATCCACACTGGTGAATTAGTGGTTGGAATCAGCCACAAAGACACAGACATCAATTCTGAGACAACTCTAGGATTTACAAAAAACCTCCTCCAGCAGATAGGACTTCACACCCACCCAGCTGAGCATGGAAGGCCCTGCTGCAGGCAAGGGCTGCCATAAACAACCTCCCCATTCACCCTGTGCCCTCTCCACTCACGCCGATGCAGGAGATGGCAGTACATGCTCCTTCCTGGTCCTACATCCCTTTTAGCTCAACTCTCCTGGGCAGATCTAGGAATACAAGTTTCAAGGCAAACTCATGAAGGGAAGGACTTTGTTTACAACTGGAAGGGATTTCTGGATGACAGACTCCTTCAGCAGAGGAGAAAAAGCTGTGAAACATTAAGACATGACAAATCTTAACTCATAGCATCAGCCCCTCTCCAGTGCAGCCCCAGTGACTCTGTGACTCATAGTATTGTTGGTCCAACAGACCACACAGGCTGAAGATGGAGCTGGGCATATAAATGTACACTAACATCTAGTAGCTCCCAGAGCTAGGCAATGACTAGCCCTGCCCAGAGCTGGGAAGATCCACAAATATTTCCAATGGTCTTGAAGTTGTAAAGGTTTCATTGCCCAGTCCTCACTCACACAGCATGTGTCCATCTGCTCAAGGAGCTCCAACTCTTGGTACCCACCGTTTCTACACTGTCCTAGGGCAAACACTTTTCCTGTTCACCTGAAACCTCCTTGTCCCTTCCTGTGGATGAGGGGAAGCAGAGCCTGGTGCTGCCATGCCTGTTACTGCTCTAACCTTTGCAGTCTGGAAGACAAACTTGGCCCTGATAGCAGATCTCCGCAAGAACTAGAATAGATTTGTTTTACTACTGGCTTTCAGGGGTAAACTGAGGCTCAAAGAGCCTGGGAAAATAGCTGCCAGGCCACCAGCACGGACGAAGAACTAAAAAGAACAAAAGGAAAGCAAACAATTCTTACCCACTGTGAGGGAGCAGCTTCCCCAGCAGTTGCTGCTGTGCAAGAGGCGCAAGGAACCACAGGAACTCAGATTTTGTGTAATATAAAAGCATGGGAGACCCTTTGGAGCACCCACAGACCGGCTGTGCAGGTCTGTTCTGACACCTGGTGGCCAAAAGCATGCCTGCAGCACCTGCCACCAGCCTACCCCATTCTTCTTAATCCTAGATGAATGATCTAATTTCCATTGACCTCATGTGAGAGCAGGAACAAGGCGAAGGAGAGTGGTCAGGACACACTGAGCATCTCAACCACCCCATAGTCTCAGCAGAAGCTCACAGTTCTCTGTCCTGTGCCCTAAGCTGCTGTGCAGCTTTGTCTCCTACAGCACTTCCGTTTGAGCAGAGTGCAGCCTGGAATGAGTGAGCATTGTGGAGCTACGACACGTGGAGAATCTCATTACAAAAGCCTACCAGACCTTTCTGACGCATGAGGGCTCCGCCAGGGTTCCATCATCGCAACCACATTTACACATTTACAATCCAAGCTAGCTCCCACCCTGCTGAAGACCCAACCCTCCATGTCCACTGCTGGGAGCCAGGCTTCACACCTATATATTTATTATATATATACATCCCGTGGGGACAAGAGAACTCTTCCCAATACATGGTTTTCTTGAACGATTGTCCATGCTGCTTGGTCAGGCTGCAACATCACTCTTCCCACGGACTCATATCTGTGTCAATGGCCACGCAGTTATAGGCAGCATAGCGCAACTTCTCTTCACATACCTTGGCTCTAGGGATGGCAGGAAGGAAAAAAAAATAAAGATAAGGAGGAGCTGCCACTGCTGCATTTGCCAGTTGTGAGGACAAGATGTTTTCCGAAATGGAAGATATGCTTCACCAGGGCCTCACAGAGAGAAACCCAGCAGCCACGTGGGACAGGCAGGGGACATAAGTGTGGCAAAGTGATGAGGCCCTATGGGTCAACACCAAGGTTAAGAAGAGAGCCCAGACACACAGTCCCCCAGACACAGGGGAGCACCAAAACTTACGTGGCATAGTTGGGCAAGAAGAGAGTGCTAGAGCAGGTGGATGACTCTGGCAAAGCGTCTGTCGTCTCTGAGCTGGGGAGAAAGTGACGAACTGGTTAGAACCAGCAGGCCAGCAAGGCAGTGGAGCCCAGACAACACATCCCTTTGGTGCGGGATCTGTCAGCCTTGCAGTCTACAGAAGAACAGACTTACCCCATCTTGTCTGGATAGATGTAGATCCGTGCTGGAAGGCGGCTTCTGCCAGTGACAAATCTGAGAAAGCGGCTGCGATCCTCTGTGAAGGAAAAGCAAAGACATCAGCAAACCCCAGAGGGATGTGAGATGAAGTACAGCTGCTTCCAGGTATCCCCAGCATTAGCAAGCCGTTCCTTCAGCCTAGCTGCTTGCTCTCCTTGCGTGGTTTCACCTTCCCAGCTCCCAGCCAGCAGGCAGGAGCTGTCACAGCACAAGATACACAGGGACAAAGCAAATGGCTCACCATTGGTGAAGTTGTTGAGTGCTTCCCAGAAGTACTGCACACGGGTGTCCTGTGGCTCAAAGTCCTCAAACCGGGCTGTCAGAAAGGATACAGAAACAGAGTTTAATAAAGATCTGAGCTCCTCCCTCTTTGGCAGTGCAGGAAGAAACCTCTGGGTGCCTGCAGGGTGTGACCACATAGACCCAAGGTGCGAGGAACATGCATAGTCAGGTCCCTCCCAGGAAGCACAGTCAGATCCACATCTCAGGGGCTCAGATACCGGCAGCCTAGGGATGCACCAGCCTCTACTCTGAGGCCCAGCATGGAGTCAAGGGACACCCCTGTCCCCATCAGCACCCAGCTAAAGGCAAGAAGTACACAGGCCCATATTCTCTCTGTAAGAAAGGCTAATACTGGCCTCCCACACTTCTCCTTCTGCCAGCACAAGACAGAAGTCTTGTTGTCAGGAAGAGAGTTTTCAGAAGAGTCCTTCACTTACTGAGCTTCTTCAGGGCATCAACTGTGACTTCAGGGTCCCCACAGACCTTTTTTTCCAGCTCCTGCCACGTAAGAAGGTCAAGAACAGCTTGGGGCACCACCTTCAGCAGCCCAGCCTGCATGGCCATGATCTGAAAAGGAGACAAGGCAGGTAAGCAGCATGTCTTGCCCATTTCCCTGACTCATGGTTGAGCCTACGGACTCTAGGATTCAAGTCATGTGACTGCTCAGCACATGTTCCAAGGAGCCTGAAGAAAGGGGACAGGATCCCAGAGAGATGCATCCCTGTTCATTCAGAAAGCCTGTGTCACAGCTGTGAATAAAACCCCCTATCATCCATGCTACTAGAAGCCACTTTGCTTCTCAACAACTCCATAGGCTCCAGGACCTCACCAAAAGGGTTGGATACCACTGCCCTAAGGAACACAGGGACACTAAGCACAGTGCATTTTACCAGAAACAAGTTGGGGATGAGTCTCTGGGAGCCAATGACCACTGACATGGTGGGACAGCATTACCTGCTCCTTGCTCTCCTCCAGCCGAGCCTTTTGCACCAGGCGGATGAACTCCCTGCGGTCCTCGTAGCGCACCGCGGTGTTGCTGCCATTGGGGATCAGCTCCACCATGCGCTGGTCACTCAGCACCGTCGTGTAGGTCAGCTCATTCCCAAATTTGAACTCAAAGGTGTCTTTGTCCATGACTTCCATCACCTCCAGGAGCTTCACCTGTCCAGGCCCCAAATAAGTGCTTGTTAGAGAGATGGCCAGTGAGCAGTGATGTGCCCAAGCCCTCATCTTCTCCCTTCCCAGACAAGTGACAGTGACACAACATGGGATATGCTGCCCTAGAGCTGTTTAGCAGACCCTGGGCCATTGTATATTTGAAGCAGCAATCAGCATGGCTGCACCTCTAGAACAGCATTTGGTGCATCCTACAGCTAAGAGATGCCCCTTGTTGTGTTTATCTGACGTATCATAGGAGGAAGCAATGAAGACAGGGACACAAATCACCACCTTGCTGAGTACCACAAGTATTAAGGTAGGCACAGCCTCCCAGTCCCTCTCACCAACACAGAGTCCACTGCAGGGAAGTCTTTGCTCCAGCTGACCTCTTCCCCTGTTAATTGTTTCCATACAAAACCAGGAAGAGCCAGGACCTGAAGAAAAACAGAGATTTTATTGAGTCTGTGTGAAAAGGAGACATCCCCAAAGATGGAGATAGGGCTCAAAAATGCAGACACAAAGGAGCTTCCCTGCTTCCCCCTCCCCATGCAGAGCTCATAGTAGCTGAGTAGAGACCAGACACCATCTCCCAAGCTCTCAGCAGCATCTCCCAAAACTCAGGCTGTGAGTTCTCCAAACTTGCTTGGTGCCAAACACCTCTTGTCACAGTGTGTGACCACAGAGCATTCCCATGCTCCTGTTATTGGATAGGCTGCAGGAGAGGACTAGCAATTCCCTTTGCAGCCAATCGCCTCACAGGGACAGGGTTGAAAACTTACCAGAAACTCCTTGCCCCTAAGAGCTGCTCCCATGATCTGCCCAATCCACTCGTACTTTGGGAAGTCTTTACAGGAGGGGTTGGGGACATACATGTCCCTGGCTTCTCCAGTGCCATTACCCTGCAGGAGTGGGAGGCAAAACTCCAAGTCAGGATCTCAGTACAGCATGGAACACCACCGATCACTCCTGCCATGTCTCTGGGCACTTCTCACAGCAGAAGTGGGCTAAAACCCCCCATCCTTCATGGCAATATTCCCAGTGAGAAACCAGTATCCAGGCACTTGTCAGCATTTTCTAAAAAGAAATGCCATAAAGCAAACTACCCAACCCCTCACAAAGAAAAGCTTTGGACCCGCAAAAGTAGGTATATCCCTGGCATGCAAGGGGACAGGGACAGCACTGCATTGTCAGGCACAGAAGGGTTTGCCCCAAATATCCCCACACAGAGCACCTGGTTGGACGTGCGCACGAAGAAAGGCAGAGGCACGGGGGTGTCTGCTGAGCTGGGGCACAGCTCCTCTGACATGTCCGCCAGGCTGTCCCGAAAACCACCACCTGCAACCCCAAAAGAAGGGTATTTTTAGTGATGTGAACTGCCCATATGCTGACCCTCAGAGTTATGCAGCAAAGATGAGGAATTCTGGTCCAGCCTGGCTCTGGATTGAGCAGAAGGCTCCTGTTAGAGCCTTATGGCACTGGAAGAAGTAAGACAGGAGAAATAACATCCCTGCCTGGACTGCGGAGAACAGCCAGGAGGATCACTGGCACTGGTAAAGCTGCTGTTAGTCACTAATGGAGGTCTGGTCCCCTTCCTAGCGAACAGCATTCCTTCTACGGAACATAGCCAGGGGTGGCAGGACAAAGCAAACTGCCTTCCCTCTGTCCTCCACAGGAATAAACACTGGGAGCAAACAAGAACCCCTACAGCAACAGTCACCTCATCAACCCCTGACTGCTCCAGAGGAGCCCTAGCTTCCCGCAGCCCCTACCTTGGTCGATGATGCCCTCTGCGATAAATTTGCACTCCCACCACTGGTCATAACGCAACGGCCACCTGTGGAGAACCAGTCATAGCCTGAGGTGCTGCTCAAAACCAAGGAGGTGCTGGGAAGGCAGCAGGCACAGCAGGAACACCAAGGGATTAGGATGGAGCAGCCTGGGTTTAGGACAGGACAAGATCTCAATCTCCAGAGACAGCTGCATCCTCAGCAAGGAGGTGACACCTTGGGGAACAGGCCCTGATCTCATGGCTGAGCTGGCTCCTGTCCCAGCAAACACTCTCCAGAGTACAGGACATGGGCTTCCCAAACATCCTGCTGTGAAAGGACATAGCTCCTAGGTGCCTTCCCTCCCCCAGTCACTGCTTACCTATAATCTAGAGGCTTTTCAAACTTGTCTGAGGGTTTCAGGCCTTCATATACCTGCAACAAGCAGAGATGATCAAGGCTGGTAGCCCCTCTCCAGGAAAACTGCTGCCAGGCAAAGGCAGGAAATTGGAGGAAATCTGGTTTGCTCAAACCTGTTAAGTACTGACCAAAGATGATCTCTAAATGGTCTAGAAGCCTTCATTTTTGGAAAGAGAATACTAACTACATTGCTACCCCTACATGGAGCTTTCTGGCTTCAGAGGTACATTGAACACATCAAGCCTCGCAGCAGTTTGGGGTGTTTGTGCACACACAGAGCCCCAGATCTCTTGGAGATGGGGAGAGAATGCACACAGGAAGATCAGCATTGCTATAAAACCCGCAACACAGGACTGTATGCAGTTGCTTGACTGTTGTCACACAAGAATTCTTTGCTGCCTTTTTAGTGCAACAAGATTGTTACACTCCAATAACAACATGCCACAGAGAGCATCCAGGATAGAGTACAGATTTCAATGCAGAGATCCCAAATTCCTCCTAGATGTTATTCCTGGATATGGGATAATCAGCACACGTAACTATAGAACCTGTGAGTCATGTGAAGAGGCCTTGAAGGCTTGGGCATTCTCCAGCTCCAAGCTGTCCCTTCCACTAATCTTTATGAAGATCATTTTGATTTTAGGATGCCCCAGAGCAGCAGGGACCTTCCAGGAGGGTACCTGGGTGAAGACAGCATTCTTGCAGCTGGGGTCCAGGGCAGGGTTGTCCCGATGCTCCATGGCCAGGCGTCGGTTAATGTAGAGCCTTGGCATGAAGTTGGGCTTGCTGGTCTCTGAGTCCTTCAGACACTGGGTAATGAGAGCTGTGCGCTTCTTGGACAGCAGCAAGAACTGCTTGATGTGCTGCCAACAGGGATGGACAAAACACGTCACCTACTTCCTGCTGAAGCCATCGCACCTCCAGGTTTCTCCCCTTCCCGGGGCCTTCCTACACAGACACACTCTCATTGACAGTATTTGCTTCCCCTCTGTCTCTGAAAGATTCTGCATCCTGGCTAAAGGGAGATAACAAGCTCAGCCCTCAGTCCACCAGCTGTCATCTGATGCTCATACTCCAGTGTTGCTTAGACTCTCCTTTACCCTCACTCTCACCAGAACACTGGTCTTACTAGCCCTTTTATTTGTAATCAAAGCCTGTTCCTCTACACAAACAAGAATCCTCAAACACTTTGGGTCACGTGTTGACCTGGCACAGGAATTACAGTGCTTGCTGACACTAGGCCTGGAAACACACAGAATGGGGCTATCCCAGTAACGTCTAGCATGTGCGTTCTTGGAGAGGATGTAAGGAAAACAGACAACTGGAGGGATAAACTCAGCACTATGCAAAGGATGAAAAACAAAAGCTTATTACAGCCAGGAAAAAAAATACTGGTAAAAGCCTTGATGTTTGGACAAGCCAGCTCAAAGCTGCTGGCAGGAAGTGCAGGAACAGAGTGTCCTGGGCTGAGATCTTGGAGGGGATGTGCATCCAGCTCGCATGCCCAGTGCTGCTATGGTCCAAGTCCCTTTGAGGCTGAAACGTTCTGGTTTGAGTCTACTTGTTACCCCACAGCTACATGCTTCCACATCAGCAGTTTAGCAGGAAAATGAACAGTATCACCTTTCACAGTGTTAATGACCTGAGCTCTGACAGGTATTTCCCTCCAGCTGCTTTAAAGGCAATAAGCCCTGGCTGCCACCCTTGCCACAGCCCAAGGACCATCACCCTACCAGACAGAGGCCCCAACAAGACACAGAGCCAACTGCTCACCTTGAGTTTGCTGAATGTGCCAACAGTATGGTCCCAGGCTGGCACCAAGTGATGCAGGACACTGTCCAGGAGTTTGATGAACCTAAATCCCAAAGAAGGTATTGCAACACAAGAGGGATGGGGATCTGCACAAATCTATTCCAGACCACGCACCCCTGAACACAAGCAGCAAAATAACTGATCCAAACCAAACCTGGCATAATTTTTTACATCACAGAACCTTTGGTACTAAATTCCCACTCCCTGGGCACTGCAGGGATCTTGTATCCTTTACAAGGGACTCTGCATGTACCTGCTCCCCACACGGCACAGATATGTTGTGCTTGTGACACACAAAACACTGAACTTGAGCAACAGAACTCCTCTGAAAGCATAGGGGTGCTACCACAGAGAGCCCACTTTGTTCCCAAATGACTGCTATTTTCCCCGGTGTCCAGGATGTCTGTCTCAAGGGGACTCTCAGTTTTACAGCTTCTAGCCATGCACATGCTGGAGATGGCATCAATCCCTGCAGGCAACGGCACCTGTCTGCTCCCCTCCACACAGTACCTTTGAATAAGCACAGCCCGTCGGTACAGCAGGTCAGGGTCAGTCCCTTCTAGGCGAGGATAACGCACCAAATTGGGCAGCTGGAACATGTCAGCACTGAGCCCCAAGTCCCTCTGTCGGGAGGATTTGATTTTGATGCCTCGGATACGAACATCAATCCCATCATCTGCCAAGGAAGACCACAGATGATATGCTAAGATCACAGGAAAGCAAGCCTTAAATAAAGTGTGGGAAGTCTATACGCAAAAACAGTAGGAAAGTACCAGCTCCACCAGCTCTGGGGCTGGGCACTGAGAGCCTGAAATACCTCTGTGAAGAAGCAGGGCATTTACAGGAGGAAAAAGGTTAAATAATTTTAGGCAGAGAAAGACAGGATGAAAGCAGAGAACTTGCAAAACTTCAGATCTCCCAGCAGTTTCCCATGGTTCTATTACATCTCATCTAAAACACCCACCAGGGAAAAGAAGCAGAAGTCACAGAACAAACTCTTAACGTACAGTACCTTACACGCACATTATGGATGGCCACAAGAGCCAGCCTTACCTCTGCACTCCACAATCCGGATCTCGATGACAGGCAGGTGTGTTGTCATGTCCTCAAGGATGCACACATCCCCAATGTAGCTCCTGCAAATGAAGCACACATGAGTGCTGACAGGCTGCTCCCTTGCCCATCCTGCCAAAATCCACTCGGACACTTGTAAGGGAAGAGGGTTTGCATCTTTTGAAATAGGAGCTTATGGCAAGAACCCAGACCCAGCTGCCTACAATACAGCCAAATGCCTGAACCTGCTGGTGACTCAGGTCCAGGTGCCATGATTCGGATTTGTCCCACAATCAGATCAGGAGAGCCCTGACAACTGTACTATGCTATTGTAGTCAGAGTGAATCTGCATCCCAGAAAGCCTGGCTGGTACTGTATGACTGCTTAAGGCCAGTGTTCATCACCCTGGGCCTCTGTGAGAGCCACACTCCACCCACTCACTCATCAATGCCGACGTCATTCAGTTTCTTCAGATTGTCTCCCTCACCCCCATACACGGCAACCCGCTTGGGCATGAAGTTCTCGTCAGTGGTATCCACTGTCAGCAGCAGCTTCCTGCAAAGGGAAGCAGGATATGAGGAGAAGGCAACTGCATCTGAACACCCACTGCTACTCCCACTCATTGCCTGGTCACACTGTTACCAAGCTGGGATTCCCAGGTACCTGTGATAATGCCAAGACCCCTTCAAGCCCAGAGCCAGAGTAAGGGCTGAGAGGCAGGAAGTGCAGGGCAAATTTGGGCCATGACATCCAGGCAGAGGGGCAGTGGCAAATCTTGTCCCAGTCACTAGCCAGCACGCAGAGCAGAGATGACTCACTTGACAATGGTGCCTTTCTTCATGTTGAGACGCACCCAGTGCTGGCCCTGGGACCCATCACTCTCCCAGTATGTGTCGGCGTGGCTGTCAGTCAGGCATGACACATTGAAGTCCTCCTGGAAGAAGGTAAGCAAATGAAAGGAAGATCAGATGTGGGTAGGATTAACTTCTCTTTAGTGGTTACTTTCATGGTGAATCTTAGTGTCAGAGGGCATCACATCGGCTCGTTCCCTTTGCTGGGCACCAAGAGCAGACACGTAGACACCAGGACTGCAGAGGACACAGGACACTGGGGTTGGCCCTCCAAGGTGCTTTGGAGTCACACACAAAGAGCATGGAGTATAAAATCCTCCCTAGTATCAGCTTAGCAGCTAATGTTGTTAGCATTGGCTCCTCAAACCACTGTCCCTCCAGGGGCTATATCACAACAACACGCTGCATGATGCTCCCCAGGCTTTCCTCCCACATCCTCAAACAGAGCCCAGGCCAGGTCAGAGCAGCATAGCAAGTACTATCCATGCTCCCCAGCCCCATGGTACAGCGGGGCTGCTGCAGCCTTGTCCCTTTAACCCACCGTGTACGACGAGACATCGATGCTGTCCACGTACTGCTTAACACTGCCCAAGTTCTCATCCTCCTTCCCAATGTGGTCATACAGGAAATGTACCAGGTCTTCATCACATTCATAAGTCCATGTTGGGGGCACAAACCTAGCAGGGAAAAGGGATTACTGGGTCTGGAGAGCCAGAGGCAGCCAGGCTAACAGGTCAAAAAAGGGAGGTCCACATCCTGCTTGTTTTGTCTTGCTTTGTTTCCGGCTTTTTTGCAGGCACATCTAGAACAAGACTGTGCTGTGCAGAGCTGCCTGTCTTTCCCCCTCTCCCCAAGGTCTGCAGAAGACGGCTGTCTGGGCAGCCACAGAGAGACAGCAGCTTATCCTCCATCATAGCAGAAACCAGGAAACAGTTCATACCGAAGCTTCTCTACTGCAGACTCATCCTGCTCCATGGGCCTGGGCTTTGCTCCGAGGCGCAGGGAGTATGTCAGATCCACCACCTGCTCCCATCTGAAACAACACAGAGGTGGAGGGAGTGAGAAAATCCCAGGAGGAACAAGAAGCTGGTGATCGAGGAATAACTGTAAGGGGAAGATTTGTGTTTGAAGCTCCACCGTGCTCCATCCTCCATCACCTCCAGCATCATCCGCTGCCCTTTCCTTTCTTTCCACGTCTACTCCTTCCACACCCTGCTGGGCATATGACAAGCACAGTGCCCGAGCCAAACTCAGTTCACATCCGGCATCCCTCTTGCCTCACTTCCATGAAACCTGTCCGAGCAGGCCGGGGGTTCCCCAGCCCAAGGCAGGAAGGGCCGTGGGGCAGCATCCCGATCCCGCACAGGAGTGAGCAGCTACGCGCACCCAGGGACCCAGTGGGACACCGCGGCGGCCCCGCACCTGATGACGGGTTTGTAGTCCACGCCGAACAGCTGCTGCTGCCGCTGGATCCGCTCCGTGGACTCCACGGGCACCAGCCGGTCCCCGCCGTCGGCGTGCTTGCACACCAACACCCAGCCCTCCTCTAAATCGCAGCCGCTCCGGTACTCCTCCAGCTGCTCCTGCGGGGACAACCGGCGGTCAGGCGGTGCCGGGCCGGGCCCTTCGCGGGCCACCGCACCCGCGTTACCTTGCTGAGCTTGA
>VZTX01035683.1:0-29812 GCA_013400915.1 Pardalotus punctatus | reverse complement strand
TTTCCACCCTTTTGCAGGAGGATCTCCATCCTTGCAGCATCGCTCTGTCACAACTCTGCCTCTGTCCCAGGCTGAGCTACACCTTACACAACCCCCAAATCCAGCTGGAGGCCCATAACACAATCAAAATTGGATCAGTTCTTTTGAAACAAGTGAGTGGGACCTTAAATGGGGATGTTGTTTGTACTCATCCCTTTGCTGCTAAGGAGCAGAGAACAAATATTTGTGCAACTGCCTTCACAAATCCAGTTCACATAAACCTTCTGCCCTCCCTGCAATAAAAACCTGCCAAAAAAGGTTGTCTGTTCATTAAATGTCGCTGTGGGTGATGAACGTGGCTGCCTCCCAGAGCAGTCCTGCCCTCAACACCAAACCCAGCCTGCAGGAATGACCCAGCCATCCTGCCAGGCTTGGGGGCAGATCCTCAGCCTGCCCTGGGAGCTGTGACTCCAGCACAGCCAGCTGGAGCCAGGGCTGCTCTCTGGACCTCTATTCCATCCCAAATCCTGCTTTTTAACCTGAAATGTGAAAGCAGCACCCAAGCAGTTCAGCGTCTCTGCTTTGGTCACAATTTACCCACTGAGGGTTTGCTGGAGAAGGGATGGAGAACAGCATCGTGAGGATGTGTCTGTGCCAGCTGGAAATTTGCTCTGAGGGGAATGGGACAATGCCCATCCTTCTGTGGACAACCACACAGAGGAGGTGGCAAAGCTGCTGGGATTTGTTGTCAAAAATGGCCATGCCAGCAGGGGCCACAGCCCGAGCTCAGCCGGTGGGAATGTGCCCGGGGAGCTGTGCCAGCTCACCTCCAGCCTGACCTCGCACAGCCCCTGCTGTTCCAGATCTCAGTGCAGCTCCCAGCAGCTCTGTCCTCAGCGCAGGGAAAGGTTTGTTTTGACGGCAGGATGATGAATGTGCCCCAGCTCCATGGCTGTAAAATCCCTGGGGAGATGAGGCATGGCTAATTTGTGCTGTGCCACAGCCAGGTGAGCACAGCACCAGCTCCCTACTCGGCCATGACGGCGCTCAGGCTCAGGATTTACCTGGCTGCAAAAACGACGGTTGTTTTCCTCATTTTATAAGGGCAAAACTGGTATCCACTAACCATTCCACCTGGAAAAATACCACCCAGCTTCCCAGAGGGGCCACAGTGAGAAAACATCAGCTATGGCAAACTTTTTCTCGTGGGATCAAGGAACTTGCAATCGCTCTTCTTACACGGAAAGAAATTCTTTCTTTTTTCAGGCAGCATTGAAGGATCGAGCCCTGTGTTCTGCTGCCCTGCAGGTGAGGCAGTGAAGCTCATGTTTTCTGTTATTAGAAATGGGCTAAAGCCAGTGTAGGCTAAAGCCATCCTTAATCAAAGAAGCCCTTGGCAGGTGGCAGGTCCTGCCCTGCAGAGCAATCCTGGCCTGGGGCAGCATCACTGCAAGACTCTTGTGATTTAAGGCTTGAGGGTATTTTGTATTTGCACATTCGTCCTTCACATAACCACGTCCATGTTTACATAGGGCTGCTCCAGATTCTACCCTGATTTCATAACCCACAATCCCTGTCTTTTCCTGCTTGACTCACCTGGAAGCCAAACTGTCCAGTGCTGCTTTGGGAGTGCTCAGCACGACTGTTGGATAAACCAGTGGATTTATCCATGATAAAGGACAGCTTTGCTGACACTCCTCCCATATTCCAGTGTGGTTTATTTTATGTTCACTATGGTTTATTTTTTATTTTGTGATAATAAACTCTGCAAATATAAATATGGAAGCAGACTGGTTTGTGTGGTTATTTGACATTGATAGAATAAATTATTTTTCCTACATATTTTCCATTATATATCTGCTTCCATTATGTGCTGCACATGGACACAAGAAGGAAACTTTTGCCATCACAGCCCTTTGCAAACACAGATCTCTTCCAAGTTTTTGGTCTTACTACTAAATAAATATGTATGCAAGATAGCACTAGTGTAGTACTCAAAAAAGACTATTATTTATACAGCTTCCAAACCTATACAACTTCTAATTGTTCCCACAGCAAACGTGTTCTAAGACATGGAGCTGCAGAGATCTTCCACAGCTGTGCTCACACCACCTCCAGGACCAGAAACCCCAAATGCACAGTGGAGACCAACCCTGTGTTTTTCTCACTGACCCCAAATGAAGTGTCTTGTCAC
This sequence comes from Pardalotus punctatus, assembly GCA_013400915.1. Lineage (NCBI taxonomy): Eukaryota > Metazoa > Chordata > Aves > Passeriformes > Pardalotidae > Pardalotus > Pardalotus punctatus. The sequence goes on along the minus strand of VZTX01035683.1, from coordinate 27,639 downwards.
CTCAGAGGAAACAAAATCCACCTGAGACCTGAATTTCCTCGGGGAGTACCCACTCCTGTCCCGTGGCTGTGAAAGCAGACTGGATTTCTAATCAGGCACTCAGGTTGGTAAAAGAGAGGAGGAGCAATTCCATAGGTTAGGCTTGAAATCCGATCACCCCCACAATACTGGTTCTGGTTCTGGAAGAAATCACCCCACCCAACAAAAAGAGTAAAATAAGGAAAATTTTCAATACCCTGAAAGGCAACAAGATGCCTGGCCAGTTTTGATGCTTTTTGATAATAAACCAAAATATCCGGCTGAGTTTTATCAACTGCTGACAAATACTTTATTTTAATTTACAAATTCCTGCAGCCAGCAGGTGCATAATCCCAAACCCTGGCTCCTGGAGCAGCATCTACTGGTTCCCTGAAGCAGGAGTCCTGTCCCATGCAGGGTGAGCACTGCAGCTGCAGGAATCTGTCTCTACATCACCCAAATTTCAAACCTGCACAGGTTTCAGACCCACAGGGCCAAGGAGTGGACACACGGGGAAGGAATCAAGCAGAGGAAAACCCCAAAATCAGCATCTGCTGACCTCATTCCATTCTCAGTCATTTCCATTCAGTTCATTTTCTCCCATCTCACTTGTGGGATGGCCCTGCCAGGTTAGACAGAGCTCCTGGAAGTCTTACAAAGATATTCTTTTATTGCATCTTATCTCTTTATATATCCTTATATTGTCCTTCCATTCCATGTGTGTGTTTATATGGATTTATATACACACACAGAGGCAGCTCAGCCTTGGTTTGCCACCCGGACTGGCCTGCAGAAGTGGCAGAGAGGGGAGCAAAGGCTGGGCTGATTTACAAATCTGCTTTATATGTTGCAACAAACCTCATGCAAAGTAAACACGGCCTTGCATCATAAAGCACAGGCTGGAGCCAAGAAACTGCTCACCTGGAGAAGCCACAGAATGAGGAGAGAACAAGCCTGTTCAGGTAAGAGCCCTGTATCTAAAAACATGTCCTGACATATTCACAAGAGGAGGTGAGGTATTTTTGAAGCTGATTTTTCTTTTCTTGCAACTCCCCAATCCTCTGAGCTCATTAAAATGAAGACACTCTAATTTCCAGGAGTGGCCAACAGGGAAAGGTCAAGGAAGGACTTCTTTGTAATGTCGATTTTCAAATTCCAGGGAGAAGAACAGCAGGGTTTTCATTAAACCACCGTCAAATGATAAATTACCGCCCTGCCAAAGGAAAGTAGGACTGCTGTTACCTTATATGCAGAAGGAAGTGAAAGAAAAGACTGATGATTTACAGCTTGTGTACAGGTCTGCCTGAAATGGGATCTTGGGCTGGCAAAAACAAGGGTCTGGTTACCAGCAGCTGGCCCTGGCTGGGCACAGGGCAGCCAGAGCTGCTCTACCAGTGGTGTTACACAGCCCCTCTGCATGGTTTTGTGGTTTGTTCCATAGAACCCCAGCTCTGAAGATGCAAAGTTGCTCAGAGAATGTTCTAAAGCCTTCAAAAGAAACGAAGCAGCAGTTTTTGCTGTTACACCAAACCTCAAATAAAGAAGCCCTGGGAACCCAGTGAGATCTGTGCTGAGCAGGACACTCAGTTTCTTAGGGAGGGACTCCAGTGTAAAATCCAGAGCTGTTTCTTGCTACTTTGTGGTTTGTATTTCCATGGATAGATGCCAGAGGAAGAGAGACTGATTAGACAAATTACTTCTGTTAGAATTGAAACAAATATTTGGTTTTATTCATCCCAGCTCTACTTGAGAAATGCCACCTGTCCACTACAAGGCTAACTTTCTGACTAAGGAAAAACATTGCTCGAGGCCCTCAAAGGAAAAACAAAGTGAGGAGCTGAATCTCCCAGGTGCAGCTCTAATGACATGAGTTTAGGGTGCTCAGAGCTGTAACTGCCTCTGTCTCTCAGGAAAGCTTTCCTCAGATCCATGGCTGGATCTGAGGACCAAGACACTGTCTTTTAACAGTTAATTGGCTGCAGCAATTAGTGGTCATGTTGTACAAAGAGTGACAAAATGAGTGTGAAAACCAATAGTAAGAGAGGAGCTGAATCTGAAGGCAGGGAGGGATGGCAGAAAGCTGGGCTTGACAAGGGCTCTGAAGTGAGGCAGCCAAATAGAAATTGTGCTTGTGCAAATTTGGGCTCCTCTCCTGCACTGCACTCGTGTCACCCCCGGGTATTCCCACTGCAATCCCATGGAATTACCTCGAGTGACCTCCTGCCAGCAGCAGGGACGGGGAGAACAGAGCATGGCATGGGGGCTTCACACCTGGCCTGGGGTCACCCCTGAGCAACAGAATCCAGCCCCTGCAAATCCAAAACCTGGAGCGTGGAAAGACCAGCGGTTTGTGGGGATGCACCAAAGGCACCTGATGCACTGCACCTGGATCCCAGAATGTGCTTTTTGGAAAGCTGATGCTTAGGACAGCAGCTGCTTTATGTAGTCAACTGTCAAATAATCTGCCCTGTCCCTCGAGCTTCTGGAGAACAGGCTGACCCAAGATGAGGTGAAGAATGAGAATCGAGCTGGGGTGACTTCTGTATTGAATTTAAGACACTGTAATACCGGGTTAAAATAGAAGCACAGTCTCTATGCAAGAACCTGTAATTAAGTGCACAAAGACAGGTCTCGGCGTGTGCAGCTGTGTGCATGTGTTTTACTTTGATATGGGGGAGCAACCAGAGAAGCTGATGGGGTTGCTATATTACTGCATTCTGTATCACCTTTCATTAGGACACATGCACTGTGATGGCTTCATTTTTTAAAATCCAAACATGAAAGCATTTTCTGACTTCCCCACATGCAGGAGGAGCCTGTGCCGTGCCAGGGCTGTACCTACAAACCAGGGCAGGCAGGGCTGTGCCTACAAACCCAGTTCTCTCTCTGCAGCTCTGCCCTGCTCCGGTCATCTGGGGCCCTTGCTGTCCCCATCCCAGGCTGAAGTCATGATCAGGCTCACGGTGAGTTCTAAGCCCAAAGTGCCCCTTTGAACCCAGGGCTGATCCAAGCCCTCGGTGCCTTCTGGCTGCGAGTTTGAGACACCGTGATCTGGCCAGCAGAGCTTTATCTGCTAAGATGGAAAAGCTGGGGCCCTGTAGGAGCAGAGCTAATCTGACAGGGTGGCACTTCAAAGCAGAGTGGCAAAACGCCCCTGCCCCAGGAGGACGCTCTGCAGGGCTGGTCCGGCAGGATGCAGTGACAGGAGTGCCCACGGTCACACGTCCTGCCCGGCCCCGCTCTGCACACACGTTCCTGCCACCCAGCCAGGGCTCATCCTGAGCGAACTGGCCTCTGAGGAGAGGCTGCTGACACCCAGCTTGTGCTCCAGCCATCTGCACAGCACGGGAGGTACCTGGGGATCCGAGGGTGCCCTGGGCAGTGCAGGTGGGTGCTGCTGCACACCTGCCTGGAAAGAACTCACAGCAAAAGGCTGGATCTGCTCCAGTCTGGGTAAGGGCAGGAGTTTGCTTCGTGTGGAAACAAAGAGAGGGGCTTCACCCCTGTGTGATGAGAGCACAGCCTGGGCACAGCCTTTTGCCTTCACCCTTTTCATCCAATAAGTATGCCTTGACTTCTTTGGCTCAAAAAAACCCCAAATAAATAGAAATGATCTGGTTTCTGTAATTACCCTGAGTGCTCCCCAGCAGAGAGGGCACAGAAAAACCACGGTCACAACCCATCCCCTCCCAAGCAGCTGTTAAACAAAACAGGAAAAGGCGGCCCTACAGCGTGACCGTGCTTTAAAGCTCTGCCCTGGCTTCAGCCACCTTCGGGGAAGTTTTAACAGAACCATTCACCCACCTCCGTGCTGCTGCTGGGACCTTGCTTTGCCTTCTTGCCTCAAACACAACTGCCCTCTCCTCTGGGAGCCCTCTCCCAGGCTGGGGCATCCTTTCTTTCACTGCCCATGAAGAGCAAACAGGCAACAAAATAAAACCACACATTCTTCACCTTGGGCAGCTGAAGGAGGCAAAGCATTTTGTGTTTGCAAAAGGGGAAGAGCAGCGAGTCCATCTGCAAAACGGCTTCCCATGAAGCAGCCCATGATAATTTCGTACACCCTCCTAATTTCAGTTTAACTGTCACCCTGACAAGCAGATGGACTTTTGTAATCCTGGGAACACAAATTCACCAGAGCAGGGAAGCCTCAACATCTGCTGGCAGGACAGAGTTGGTTGGAGGGAGGAAAAAAAGGGTCTTTTGTCCCTTCAGCTCTCCAGAGGCAATAATGGGGGAGCAGCATGTCCCCTCCCAGGCCAACAACCGTGCCAAGGCAGTTACACAAACACACAGATGGGACAGTGATGAGCCATATCTTCTCCTCCAGTCATGGCTTAACACTCCCTTGTGTCCCAGCAGTTCTCCAGCCTCTACCACCAAGAATTGTTAAAAACCTCCCTCCTCCCAGGGAGCTCAAACCCCAGCACGTTTTGTAAACGTGCATCCCCAGGATGCGGTGTTAATACTTCACAATGGTTTATTCCACGCCAGAACGAGTTAAGGTAGGAGTCTCTGTCCTGGCTTCCAATTTCCTGGCTTTCCCCTGTCTGCGTCACGACATAATTCTTTCCAGCAGCCTTTTCCTCAGATGTTCAGAGTTAGCAGTGGGATCCCTGCCAGCTTTCCTTCCCAAAACAAACATGGAGCCTCCTGATGCCAAAGATTTGCCTTCTATTCATTTCTCCAGGGATAGAGCACTTGGCTTTAGAAGCGATGCCCCGATTTTCAATTCAGCATATGTATATAAATAAAAATGCAGCTTTACAGAGCCTTGTCTGCACTGGAAAAGACTGGGTGGTGTGTCCCTAACAAGCTGTCTCTCTCCATCAACTGTAAATAGAGCTTCAATTAATTAATGAGATTATCAGCCAAGTTAGTACACATCACTTCAGCAAGGAAAATAAGGCTTATTGTCAAATTACATTTTGCTGGTGTAATCATGTCAGCATCAGAGCTTTTGCTAGTAATAAAAACACCCACCCATTCTTAAACCACTCTGGTTCCAGTGTGAAGCTGGTCTGAAACGAATGCCCTGAGAAGTGATAAAACAGCATTCCCATCTCAGTAAAAAGCTTTTCTTTCCCTCCAGTGTCCCCGGGCTCATAACACCTCCCCTGCCCTGCTGACCTGCCTGCTTTGCCTGGAGGGCTGGAAATTGCAGAGCTGCTGGAGGCTGATGAGAAATGATTTAAAGGAAGTGTCGCTGGGAGCCCTGCAGAGAGCAAAGCACAGCCCTGCACTGCTCCCCGCGGGGGACAGCTGGGATTTGGATGGATTCTGTCTGGCTGCTAAGGGACGTGTCCTTCAGGCTCAGGACAGGTGCAGAGTTTGTCCTCCAGCAAGGCCAGGCTGCTGCTGCCTGCTCTTCTTTTGGAAGGAAAACAAGGAGGTTTTGTCTTTTTGAGGAAACTTATGTCAAATCTGTGTTTAATATGCTCCTGAGAGACAAAAAACCTGCAGAGAATGGGAAAGAAATCACCTGTAATAGGCACTATTAATGTGTCTCCATCAAGTATTGGCTTTTTTTGGTGCAGTGACCATACCCAATGGACAAGGTACCTGCTGACATTAAATCATCTGCTGCAACTCACGGATTTTTTCAGTACATGTTTTATGCTCATTATATTCCCTTTATGCGTGCCCAGTTTGCAGCAATAAACTTGAGGCAACTCCCATTAATCCCTCAGAAATTCAGGGATTTTGTCATTTGAAGAAAGCAAAGGTGGACATGCCCAATCCCTGCCTCCCCTCCTCTTTCTTGAAAGGTTTAGCCCTAGAATTGGCCTGAATTTGTACATTTATTTTAATAAGAAAGAAGCTGCAGAGATAAAAAGAGAACATGAAAAATATTACCTAATGAAGGGATAAAAAAGATATTGATTATTTAGGCAAGATAATTATTACAAGTACAGGTGGATGCTAAGCTTATATTCCTTGCTTATGCTGAAGTCACTAGCAATTAAATTCAGTGTATTTTTGGAGTAATGAAGGGCTATACCATGGCCCCAATCAGCTTCAATACTGAAGGAGTGCAAATTGTGAGTGCTTAAACAATATGTCCAAGTCTTCTAGGCATTCAGGAAGAGACACAAATATATAATCATTCACAATTAACAATTTCTCCATAGCACCACCCGTGAAAGGATCTCATGTTCCTTCATAAATATTAATTAAACCAACCCTACACCCCACTTGTGTAACAATTATTACTGTCATTAACAGATGGAGAAACTAGGGCACAGCTTCATTGCCCACACAGAGCATCTGCTGCAGATCTGGAACGAGACTGACCCATCCCCAGCCTGGCTGAACCATCAGATGCTGCATTCGGATGCCTTGTGACAAGGATCTGCCTCCAAAAACTGCCCCTGATTTGTCACATTAGGGTGGAAATGGCTCTTTGAAACGTTAATGTCAAGCAGTGTCAGTGTTAGACAGGGAATCCAAGGAGCAGTGTCTCCAAGGAAACCAGCATCCGTGAGGAGGAGGGAGGAAGGAAACGGAACCAGGAGCAGAACAGAAGCTTGAGAAGGCAGCTGTTCTGATTTTCCTGCTTTTTATCATTCTGCTAGGATTTTCTCTTGTTAAGTCAGATAGCTTTCTGCTGTGGATGTCAGAGCAATTTATTTATACACAATTAATTTAGCTTTCCATCCCTCAGGTGTGAAGAGCTGGACCTTTTCCTCAGAGCCCTCCTGCTTTCCCCCAGGGCAGCGGCCACCAGCAGACTCCAGCACGTCCCCCTGCCTCCCACCTTCCTCACGTGCACATCCCTGCTGAGGCTCCGGTGTCATTCCATCCAGGAGCCCCTCAGGGACCCCAGCAGGACTCGTGGATTCACTTTCCACCCCCAGACCCCACCTGAGGAACAGATCCTGCACAGAGATTCAAGCACTTGGGAGAGCCACAAAGTCATCGGGGCTGGAGCACGACCAGGAGACCCAGGTCGATGTTTTCCCCTATAAAAGGTACCCAGGCAGCTCGGGAGACTTGGGCTTGTGGGGTTTGGTCTGTCTAAAAGATGACAAATGGGCTGTAGGGCTCCCCAAAGCAGCATTGGTTCATGGCTGGAAGAGCAGAATTTCCAATTAAACTCCCAATATCCATTCTTACCTCTTGGCATTCCCACCAAAGCACCAACACCACACAAGCTGAATCACTGATAACTCAAGGTGATGCAGTTCTAGGCAGTAAAAATTATTCTGAAGTTCTTCTCTCAGCCAAGGGGTTTGACTTGGACATGGCACTGTGCCTCTACACTCAGCACTATCAAAGGATGAAACAATGTGCTGATACAAAAAAATGAGACAAGATTAACCCCTTTTCAAATTCAAAACAATCACTGCATGGGAAGGAACTCTCCCTGGCAAATATAGGTTAGTCTGTCTGGACTAATCCTCTACTCATATGTAGTGGCTTATTAGGGATTTTAAAAAGAAATCTGAAGGCTTAGACTTCAGTGTTTACAGTGGAACAGCCTCACATGAAAGATGTATTTTCAGTGAATTTAATGACACATTTGACTTGAATTAATATTGGAGAAATCTAGAAATCTTTTTTTCCTGTTTTTTCTGTAAAACCCTTTAATAAAGGCTTTACAGAAGCAGTAATATGTGACTTTAAAAGGGCACTAAGCCAACTGAAACCGAGCCAGTGCAGACTGAATTCCTGCTTCCTGCAGAACAGCAATAAATCCTCCCAGCACCCCTGAGCTCCCTTCAAACCACAGAGCTGCAGGTACCAGAGTGCCACGGTGCCCACAGCTCACCCAAGGCAGGAGTTGAAAGGCTGTGCCCAGGGTTTGCCCAGATTTCATGTGGCTTCTTCATCGACTTCTCTGATCCACCTGCTCCAGGCACTGTTTGTGGGAGTATATTTTATTTTGTTTTCTTTGACCCAACTGGGGTTGGCCCATAGACTGAAATTCAGCCCCTGTATGCCAGTTTTGTAGTAATAACCTCCTTATGAACTGCACAGATAAAAAGAAGAACTCTCAGTGCAGAGGGCAGAAGAGCAGAGAAAATAAATGCAGAGACATGTGGAGCAAAGCACAGTGGGAACAGCAGCTGCCCAAGGATGCCCCATAAGGCAGGGGCAGAACAGGGAATAAAGTATATTTCCTAAATCGTTGTCTGCCCATCCAACATTCTCCAGCTCATATTGCCTCTGAATAAATGTTAATACAATTTTACCCACATCTCACTCATTTGCAGAGGGCACCTGCTGCAGGACAGGATTTCTGTACTGGATATCCCAGCCTTAAAATCCTGCCTAATCCCCTGGGCAGAGCTCACGTCTCCTCAGGCACGGGTGGGATTAAGGCACAAACCCATCCCCAACTGAGCAGGGATGGGAGAGCCACGTTCAGTGTGCAAAGAGCTGCCCAAGGGCTCCTTCCCCAAATCCATGATCCCCACAGCCACGTCCTGGCGCTTCCCCACGTGGGACGGAGCCTGGAAGATGCTGCAGGTGTCCCAAAGGCATAGCTCAGTTTCTGCAGAGCTTCTCTGGGATAGATATCAGCAAAGCCTGGTTTTGGGATGTTTTGTGGTGTGTGAATTCCAGCAAGGGATTCACGTTTTACACGCAGCGATTTGTGGAAACAACAACCCCGCTGTGGGAATTGTCATCCCTGGTTTCTCACAATGATGCAAATGGCACGGCAGAGGACTGCGAGCACTCAAAGGAACACAGCTTCAAGGCTGATTTCTGGCAAGCCTGGCCTGATAAAAGCCCATTTGCATGCATTAATCCTGACACAGTCATTAAGTAAAGCGTGGCAGCAGAGACCTCCCCAGAGCAGTAATTTCACTCGCAGGCACTTGATTGCTCAGAATTCTCAGTACATACTCAAGGGCTCTCTCCAATAATAATACTCCAATCCTGGTCTAGTATAAACAGTACTCCAACATTGATCTAGTAAGACAAAATACTCCAGTATTGGCTTAGTATAGACAAAACTAAGAAAGCCATTTTATTCCCTTTGGGGAGGCAAAGTCCGATGCACTTTAGTTTCTCATTTTCCGGAAAGGGATTTACCGTCTGTTTACCCTCCTGCTATCAGAAGAAAAGTGCCGTCTGCTGCTTTTGCCTCCACATTTTGGGCCAGAGTCCACCAAGTCTATCCCAAGTGATAATTCTTTTCCTCCTGAGTGAACACTGGAAACTGCTCCTGTGTCCACAGCCTCCCCAGGCTCAGCTCCCTAAAGCTTAAGCAGCAAAACTCACCCTGCCCAAATCAGCAACTTTACCATAGAGCTTCAAGGAGCCAGAGACCTGTGGTCAATGCACACAAAACCACATATGTGGAGAATTTCAGCTATCCCAGAGTATTCATTAACACAGCCTTGCGAGTGTATCTCTGCATGATTTACTTCCAGAAACAACCACGATGGCAATGATACGGCAACGTGTCACGGAGTCATTGCATTATTTCCATGACCTTCACAAAGAACTACAGAGCTTCTCTGCCTGCATGGTGGCATTTGATGTGACATGAGCTGTGACACGCTTTTTGTGATATTTTTGAGCTCTTTTTAGTCCCCCCCAAGGTCTTATTAGCAAAGATGATTACTTCTGTTCTCTAATGCCAGGGATCCCTTATCACTGAGAAGGCTCCTAGAATGTTAATGATGATACAGGAACACACAAAAAGCTTTAAAGAGCTCGCAGGCTGAAGGGAAGGCAGATGGGAGAGCCCAAGGAGAGATAACCTGGCCTGTGTGGGTGACAGCAGCCATAACATAAAATCATCTCAGTCACTGCCACGTTTTGCCAAAGCAGCTACAACTAATTGCACTTTTTCAGTGCTAAATAACCAAAACAAGACATTCAATATAATCATTTCAGGATGATTCATGGAAAAGGATCATGACACCAACTTCTGATTTGCCAGTTTCATTATATCAAGGGTTTTACTCCAGCACCAAGCCATCAAGAACCTTCCTTCCAATTTGGGCTTCCTTCCCAAACCAGGCATATCCATAACTCAGAGGGTGCAAAGAACAGCTTGAAAACAGAACCTGGGTTCGCCCACAAGAGTTTAGAAACCAATAGAAAAACCACTAACCATTCTGGCTCCTTTCCTTCAAATACAGTTAAATGAAAAGATGCTCTTGAGATTTCTTTGCCAGTGCCAGCATGCTCTGTGGCTGATTCATAAACCAGCACTGGGGGTGTAGCTCAGGCAGACTGTTCCTACCCAGCTGGAGCACAAACCACGCAATCCAGCCAGCAGCTCTGTTCAATTGTGCTTTGAATTCACTGCGGTTTATTTCTGGAAGTATTTGAAATGCCTGTCCTGAAGGCATCAGGACCACTGCATCCAGTGAGTCATCCATGACACAGGTAATGAATCTCACTGTGTTTACTAAAGCTTTCTGTAGGACTCCGTGGGTACTTCACACTAAGGTGATGTAAAATAGCCTATGGGACAGGCACCTGCATCAGTCCGGGTCAGTGCTAATTTTCCCTTAATAACGAGCTAAAATCCACCAGTTAAAGAATATCACATATAGGAACTCAAGCACTGTTTAGAGGGACACAATAACCTGCTGTTAAACATCCCATTAAGCACCGAGAGGGAGAAAACCAGCAAGATTCAAAAGAACCTTGTTAACCAAGAAGGCCTTTAGCCTGTAGGTCTGAAATGATGGGAATAGCAGGAGCTGAAGCAGATAGCATTAGATTGACTGGAGATACCATAACAGCCTTCATGTGGCCCAGCAGGAACATGATCCAGCTGAAGGAAGGCTCTGGGCGAGAGGCAGGTCAGGCACGTGGAGATGGACACTGAAATCCAGGACGTGGGGTCAGAAATTCCCGTTCCAGTGGACGGCAGTGACTCACATGTGTCACGTTACTGGTAAATTCCCCCCAGTTCCTGCTTTGCCTTGGGCAGGAGGCACTGTACCCAGCTTTTCCAGGAAGCAAATTGGATCCTGTCAGGGCATCTGTGCAGGGCAAGAGCTGCTCTGCCCTGCGAGAGCGGAGCTCGTGTTCTACCTGTGGAAAATAGGTGCCAAGGCAGGCTTGGTACTGCCCTCGGGGAGCTCACACACAGCAGGAAAGTATTAAATTCTGATGGGAGCAGCAGCTGGCTTGTCTTGAAAAGGCACTGTCTCTATCTTTTGAAAATCCTCAGCATTCCTTTTGTCCCTGGGGAGGTGGGAGCAGCCTCCCGAGGTCATTTGAGTGACAGAGGAAGATGTGCCGAGGCTGTGGGGCAGCACAGCTCAGCCCACTGGGGTAGGATGCTCTGAGAGCGCCGTGCCCCTGCCCCAATCACTGCACCAGGCGCGACTGGAGATGAAACCAAGGCCCCCCATCAGTGCCTGAGTGATCACAGCATCACTGCTGCCGGCTGCCACTGGGCTGCAAGGCAGCAGCAGCAATGGAAATGAGTCTCTTCATGGCTGGCAGGCAGACCTGTGAGCTCGTGTGGATGCAGAGCACAGCTCAACATCAAATTGACCCCTGAGCAACGGCACCATCAAATAAACCAGCGCTGAGCTTACCTGGGGATGGCGTTCTCCTCCTGCAGCCGGCGAGGGAGCATGGCAGAGGGGCAGGGGCCGGAGCTGCGGGCAGGGTCCCTCACACCACTGTAGTCCTTTTCCCAGGCAGGTCGGCAGGGTTCTCGTAGGCAGAGACGAGCCCCTTGGCCCAGCGGGTGCCGGGGGTGCCCTGCTGCATCACCACCAGCCGGATCGGGGGCTGCGTGTCTGCAGGGACCTCGGGAGCATATTCCTTGCTGGGATCCTTCCCTCTGCAGTCGTAGAGCACGCAGGAGATCAGGAAAACCAGAAGCAAAATAACATAGCTAGATACCAGAATGATGAGATTCAAGGTAACGGGGTCAATCTCCAGATAAAACTCCATTTGGTCCCATACTAGAGAGTGCAAACCCGGAGAATGAAGTTTCATATGCACGAGTGAGCAAGTGCTAACTGATCAGAATAGATGTATTGGCTTTGTGGTAAAAATACTCTAATCCTCAGGTCTCCTGTAGCAATGGATTTCCCTGAACCGGACGATTAAAGCAGCTCAGTTTAATAACTTAAGCTCCTTCTTTTAAAGCCACGTTGCCTACAGTGGCAGAAGCTAAATTTGATTGCTACATTGACAGGAAAACATCCCCCTTGACCAGGGCCCATCTCTTTTCTTGATGGGCAGGTACCAAGCTGGGTTTCCTCTAAGAGCACTTTGCAGACCCTCCCTCCCTCAGGTGAGTTTGGGCTTGTGGGCTGAAAAACCCTGAGCTGTGTAATTAGTAAATCAATACAGAAATAATTAGGAAGTCATTTGCAAGGTGACTTTTGTCAAAATCTCAAGAGCCTGATCTTGATTTTGACTTAAGACCTTTCTGCCCTGGGCTAGAGCTATGGAAGGGTTTTAAGGTGAATTACAGGTGTTTATTGCCCAGGTCCCTATCAGGATTGTGGGGACACATCTCACTGCTGTCACACACTGCCCAGCCCGTTCTCCCCGTGTAGGATCCTGGGGGAGCCCAGGGAGGAGGACACGAAGGGCAGGGGACGGTGCCGAGGAGCACCACAGACCCTACATCACCACACTCACCCTCCACGCAAAACTCCAAGGTTTTGGTTACAGCACAGGAGGGTTTTAGGAAGAGATTAGGCTGCCCCAGCTCTTAGCACTGCCAGAGCTGTGGAAAAGGGCTTTTCGTGTCAGCAGGAATCCGATCTGGCGCGTCTAAGCTGTAAGAAATATGTCATGGGGCCATCCTGCCGCCTCGGCCTCGACACACGCCGCTCGTTTTAAGGCCAGCATCAGCTGTGTCCCGCACCCCCACCCGCCCTGTGGCTCTTCAGCTGAGGAGAAGTTTGTGTCAGGAGTGATGCCAAGGCTGGCACTGCCAGCGGCACGTTTGGCACAGGGAGAGAACCCCACAGCAGCCGGGATGCACATTTGTGGGTTCGTGCTCCCTGTGCCTGTCACACACCGCGTGCTGGGGCTGGAGCAGAGCATTTGGCTGTCAGATGTGGTTTACATGAGGCTGAGATTTATTTTTTTTTCAAGATAGGCTCTTAATTATGGACTTCCCTTCCAAAGCAATGAAGGGAAACTGAAAGTCTTTTGAGAATCCCTCCAAAATTCTCGGAAGCACCAAAACCTTTGACAGGCAATAGGGTTCGTGGTCTTAAATTTCAATCATGTTGCACTATGAAAGATCAATACCAGAGTAATAAATATTATATAGTTTCCATGCTGAGACAGAGATGGGATTTTACTTTAAGTCCTTTAAACTGGTCCTCAAATGGCAGCCTGGGTTATGAACTTAGCACTGTGCTCACAAAAAAGCCCTAAAGTTTGTAGGATTTCCAAACCTCAATTGCTGCCTCTAAGGTTTTCCACACCAATAGCTTTGCTTCAGGCTTCTGTCTAACATTGCAGCAGGGAGATATACACATCATAAAGTGTTTGATTTAGATAGGCTTCATGCCAGCTTTTACAGGGACTTTTCAAAATGTAAAGTCTGGAGCTACATTGCCACAGCACCTCCTGTGCTGCAGACATGATCTCCTGGACAGAAAAAAGCCTCCTTGGTTCTACAACTCCACAGCATCTCAAAACATTCTCTTAAGAGTGAAAATAGATGATACTTTTAAGATACCTCCTCCCAGAGCCTGGTTTGCAGCAAAATCTCACATTTATGCTTTTGCTGTATTCCCAGGGTTCCTGTCCTTCAGCCTGAGCAGCTCCCAGCAGCCTCAGTCCAAGCCAAGTGCTGAAAACTGCAGTCTAGGAAGAGATTTGGCTTCAATGCCATTTATTTCCTTCTCCCAGCCCAGTCCAGGGCAAACCATAGGTGTTCACTGTTTGATATTCCTGTGCCCAGGGATTGCCAGGGTCTAACACCACCTGCCAGCAGCCCTGCTCCAGGACAATGGAGCAGCACCTTGGGAACCTCACCTGCACACACGGAGCTTTCTACAGCAGAGCCTGGCCCAGCTCCCAGGGTCAGTGTCCTGGAGTCCTCCCCTGCCCATCCTGTGGCCTCAGCTCCAGCCCTGACCATCCCTCACCAGCCTTTGGCATCTCACCCTCCTCCTGCTGTTTATGCCTGTGCCCTTTTCTGTGGAAAAGTCGCTCAAATTCCCATTTGCACCTGCACTGATGGAGTTCTGAGAGCTGCCTGAGACACAGAGTGTTGGGAGCTTTGTAGGATTGGGGAAAAGCTCAGGATATTGTGAGTGTGCTTCCCCAGGCAAGCAAAGCCAGGAGATGCTGAGGGGGAAGCAGTGCCACAAGCAGGCTCTGCAGGGACTGGTGAGACAGCCCCTGGAGGACACATTTTCCTTGGATCTACAAAAATCATCTCTACAATTGCTTCAAAGGCCAGGCCAGCTCTATCACCAGTTGTGCCAGGCTGCAGGGATGGTGGGCTGCACAAAACCCCTACTGTAACCTCCCAAAATGGATTAGCTCCCCTATTTATTTATTTATTCCAGCATTCCATTATTTAATGTTTGACAAAAAGGCTTCCCAAGGGCCAGAGCTCCTGGCTGGAGACCCAAGGCCAGCAGCTGCCACACTCAGTCCTTTCTTAAGTTTTTTTCCTCTTATTTGTCCACCTCGATCTACAGACACTTCTAGAGAGAAAGCACCTTTTCTTCTGGAAACACCCAGGTCAGATGGGATGAGAGATGAGGGGAAAAGATGCACATAACAGAACTAGGTATTTTCTGTAATTTTTGCTTGAAGCCATTGCACAGTGAATTTTACAGTATAAAAAGTAAAACAGCAAAGAACCTCCCTACAATCAGAGAGCAAAAAAAATTTAAAAAGTCTTGAGAAGAGGTTCTGGTGGGAGAGAACAAAAACAGCACAAGTTGCAGAGGAATTGCAGGCAGTGGCTGAAGAAAATTCATCAATCTGGGCGAAACCACAGTTCAGACCCATGGGAGCCAAGATCATTTGCCTTCCTGGTGTTCCCCAGGCCAAACCTGAGGTGCCTCAGGAAGCACTGGTGGGACTGACCCCATTCCAGCCGGCTGCACCTCAGAGCTGAACCCACGGAGAGCCCTCACTGCCAGGCCTGATTGGCTTAACCATGGTGTCATCGCTAAAAATATCCCCTCAGGAAGAAATCCTTTGAGTCCATCTGCAGTGGGAGAGAGGGGAACAGGGATGGCAGCAGTGCCAGCATGGTCCAACAGAACGGGCTGAGATGGGGTGTTGGGAAGGACACACCAGGATAACGGCTTGTCCTGCCGTGGCTCTGCTGCTCAGGACAGGGAAGGTGGACACTTCGAGGCTGCAGGCAGCTGCCCCAGGCCATTGCCTTCTTCATAAAAGCCATAATTTAAGAGGGAAAGTGCCGAAATTTCAGGGCTGCAAGGATAAAGCTGGTGCGATCGGGAGCCACAGTTACTGCAATAGCGACAGCCCAAACCTGGAGCGCCCAGAGCAAGCCCGGTGAAAGCCGGTGTGTTACACACTCATGTGCAGACACCAAGGGCAGAACCACGGCCACTGAGCCCCTCCGGGGTGCCCAAAGGCCTGTCTGAACTGTGCATGGTGTTTGAGAGGGGCCACACACCAGTGTGTACGTGGCCCATGGTTTTTGGGGTCGTGCCCTCCCTTAGCACAAACCCCGACCCTTAGCCCGACCCCTTCCCCTGCTCCCCCTGTCCTACAAGGTATCCTATCACCTACACATTTCCCTAGTGCAAGAAACACGGGAATGAAATACAGTAATGGAGCAGATCTGAGGGCTTTGGCGGAAGGGAGCTGGAGTTCCCCAGCAGCACAAAACCAACAGGAGGTGCGGCACAGACAGAATCCAGCAGCTCTGAGCCCTGAATGCACAGAACCGCAGATGAGCAAGGTGACAGCGCGACTTCACACCTGGGTTTGTTTTTTTTTCCTTTCAGGCCCCTTCCAGCTCGGGTTTTTAAGCGTTCCCCAGGTCTGATCCCGGCCGGCCACACGTAGGAGCTGTTGCTTTGCTGATGGAGCATCCCGGAGAGCGCCGGGCCCGGCAGGTGGCACCGGACCCCGCCGGTGACAAACGGCGGCGACACCCGGCAGAACCCAAACCTCTGCTTTCCATCCACCTCTGCTTTCCATCCACCTCTGCTTTCCATCCACCTCTGCTCAGCGGTGACAATCGTGTGCCAGCACCTGAACGGGGACAGGAGTTCCCGCATCGCACGGTGCTCGCCCTCGGCAAGCAGTGAATAAACTCTGCCCTGCTTTACAGCTGCGTTCGTTCTCTGTTTCATCTCCGCAGCGGCAGAAAACAGCTGTGAAAGTGCTGCTTGTGAGAATGGAATGGAAATTCAAGAAGGAAAATGAGACAGGAGAAATGGAAAGGAGCTCTTAGGATTCAGAACTGGTGTGATCAGTTATTTGTACTCAGTGCCCTCCTGGGACCCCAACTCCACACACATCAGCCAGGGAAGTGTCTGACTCTGGGACCGTGAAAAGCCAGAGGTGACAGAGACAGCTGGCACTGAGCTGAAGCACATCCTGAATCCTGCTGAATAAAAGTCAGGGGCTCAAAGCAAAGACTAAATTCTTACCAGATTCAGTTCACAATCCTTGCCTGCAGATCTCTGCTCCTCTCCCCAAAAGCTCAGACACCACTCAGACACCACCTCCATGAAAACACTTCCCAATTATCCCTTTATACCCAGCAGAGAAACATGGTTTAAACCCAATTCCCTTTACTGCACATCAGCTTGCTAGGAAAGTCCCAGCTTTAGAGGATCTGCTCCTCGGGAAAATTAAAGCAGTTGCCATGAGGTGGCAGATGCTGCTCAGTTATTGCCCTGACTGCTTTTTCTGTCTCAGGCTCCAGGTGAGATGTGTCCCTCAAGCCCCTGCCCAGTTGACATGGATGAAGCAGAAATGTGGTGCTGGTGTTTGCTGCCATCCCTGCTCCCTGCTGGAGGGCTCTGCTGGCACCACAACTGCCCCTATTTGATTCTGCAAGGAGCAAAACCCTAAAGGAGCTGATTTTGCACCGTGACATTTTTGCTTTGGATAGGGGATTTTGCAGGCAAAAAAAAAAAAAAAATCAATTTTCATGAAAGGAGTGTGCACGAGTCCAGGATGCTGCATGACAGAGGGATAGAGGGGCTGGAGAGTTTGACCCACACCAGTGGGGTCACGAGGTGTGACAGACAGGAATCCTTTCCATGATCTCCCATAGGATGTAACTGAAATGATGCCAAATGTTCATATAAAACAGCTTAACGTTTAATTGACTTCTTTTGTTAACCAGAAAGACAGATTTGATGTGAGGGATAAAATTCATGGCTTGATTTTAGAACAGTGATCTGAATTTTCATGTCAGATAAATCCTGTCAGATAAATCCTTATAACTTTATCAATGTAACTGGGCTGATATCAGCAGATTGTGGGTGCACTTTAGTCAGTGCTACTCTGTAGGGTGAAAAGCAATAGAAGATTAACCCTGGAGGAACGAAAAATCCTTATTTTTTGTCTCTAAGTAACTTTCTAATAAAAGCTCAATTACCTCAAACTGTGGCAAACCTATTTTGATGTGCTGGGAGATATTTTGTCAGTCCACTTGTTCATGCAAATGGGAATTCCTTCATATTATTCATGGTGAAATCACTTGAAAACAGGAGAAAAAATTGAAATGTTTGATTAAAATGTGTGTTTACCTGAACAGGGGCTGTGAACTAATTGTGTCTGCCAGAAATCACATTATTATTGGAAGCAGTAAAGCATTTAAGCTGAGAAATCACAAAGTGAGAGCTACATCTTCTTGTTTTATTGCTTATGAAGATTACGGGCTATGTTCTTTCTCTTTTCATTCCCAGTAAATGAGGATTTTTTCCTGCTCTGGCTCAGCTGGAGTGTTTGCCTCGAGTAAAGCTGCGTGGGGCAGGATGTCAGGGGTCCATCACTGTTCCTGGGGCACGCTGGAGCGCTGCTGCCACCGTGTTACCGACCTGGGGGCAATAAATCAGTTTTGCTCCTGAATTCAATCCGCATTTCTCGATTTGCATTCACGGCCCTGCTACCTTGGGACGCCTGGCAACATGGAGCTGCTTTTCTAGGAACCAGGGGACTTCTGTGAGAGGGTCTGTGCCCAAACTGAGCCGGTTTGCAGGCGGAATTCATCATGGGAATCACCACGGCCATGAGGAGCCACTCCTGAATTGACTGCAAACCCAGAGGTCTCCTTTAGGATTTTCCTTTCTCTCTCATGGAGAATATAGATAAACTGCTTTCTTAATCTCTGTGTTTTGTGTTAGAGGTGTACAAGCCATAACCAATAGGTCTTTGGGGGTGGATTGTCTTTGGCCAATGGACACTTGTTTATTACTGTGTATAAAAAGAATTTCTTGTAAATAAAACCTTCTTCTTCGCCATCCTGAAGCCTGTCTGCCTGACCTCTCTACCTGCTTCCACAAATCCCACCAACAACAGAAAAGCAAACCATAGTCTCCAGGTCTGGCTCCTGGGCACGGCTTTGTCGAATACGATGTTGGGTGAGGGAGGCGCAGGGGAGTTGGATGATGAGAAGAGAAAGAAGTCTTTAAAAATAGCTTGGCAGAATCTGCCTAAAAAGGCTCTGCAGAGCTCTCTGCTCAATTCAGCTGGGGTGCAACTGGAGAGAAAAAACCACGAGGTTTCCTGAAGCAGCTTTTCTTGTTTGTTTTGCTTTTTCAGTCTTCTTTCGGATCTGCAAATCTGTGCCACATCATGTGTGAAGGCAGCAAATAAAGTGAACTCTGAATTTAGATTTTTTTTGGTTGTTTTTTTTCAGGGAATACAGGCCTCCCTCAAAAGAAGATACTTGAATACCAGACACCTGGTGAGCAAACCAGCTGTTCACAGCTGTTCTTTCCATCTCTCTTTTTCATTGTTTGCAGAAACAATGAAGTGATCGAGGACTAAGATGGTTGAACAGAAAAGAAAAAAAAGAGCCCCAAGTGCCAAGCTCTTTAGTGCTCTTTGTAAAACCCAAATAAATGGAAAAATAAATCAAGCTTAGACACCAACAGGAAATTGAAAAGTTACATCAATGGAAGGACAAAAATGTATACGTCAATCATTTGGCTGGAGATGTTGTGGTATAAACAGATTTTTATCACTTATAGCTCTCTATTCAAATAATTCTGCCCCAGATTTCTTTTATAACAGTACACAGAGTGCAATTTTGCCAACAAGCCTCTGGGAACAAATATGAAAAATAGAGTAAGACTGGCTTTGCTGTTCCTGATTTCGAGTTTGCAAAGATTTTAAAGCATTGGTTTAAGTCAGAAAAACAGAAAAAGCTTATACCTAACCCTCAGTCGAGGCTGCAGGACTTGTTTGGTGCCAAAGTGGGCACATCCCAGAGGGTTTTGCTGAGTAGAGATGGACTCTATGAACTGCTCCATCCCCGCTCTGCTCAAACCTAATCCTCTGTGTCCCCTCCTTCCCAGCACCACACATTTCTGTGAGCTGGTTCATGTGCCCCCAGGGCAAGGCTGGGTGTGACAGCTCCTGTCCCCATCCCAGCAGCCCGGTTTCACACCCCTGTCCCTGCACAGGGTCATCCTGGCTGCAGCTCCATCCCAGGACATGGTCCCTGTCACGGGAGCCCAGCTGCCCTCGGGCACGGATGTCCAGCCCCGAGGACAAAGCGTCTGCCTTCCTTTTGAGATATCAGATATGGGGACACAAACACTCATAAATTACTGATGTCACTGTTCCCCTGCCTCACCCACTTCCACTCTGTTTACCACCAGGCTTTTTTGTTTTGTCTCTGCTTCTTCCCCAGCCGCCGGTTACTCCTGCGTTCCCTCAGACAGCACTGGGACTCCAGCCTGCAGCAAGGGGCTTTTCCTGGGAGTTTTTCCTCTCTGCTGAGGAAGGAACCTGCAGTCGAGACATCTGGGGCTCTGATCTCATCCTTGGACACCTGGGCTCTCCCTCCTGCCCAGCCCCAGCAGTTGCTCTGCAGTCAGTCCTGCCGTGTTCCTCAGGTTTCTCTCCTGGCACCAGACACGGCTTTCTGCAAACTTAGTCCAAATCCTCTCTGCATTGTTCTTTCCTGGCCTTATCATCTCTTCATTGTTCCCTCTCGGCTTCCTCTGTGGTTCCCATCTGTCTGCTGGCTCTGGGTGTATCACTGCAGGCGTAGCTTCACTCAGGTTTTGATGTCATTCCTTGGACACCTTATTGTTTCTCCTCTCAGAATTCTGGTTTTTCTCTGTTCTTGTCAACACATTCCATGTGTTTCAACCTCTCTGAGCGAAATCTCAGCTGAACTCAAGTCCAGTGTGTCCAAAAAGCCAAAACCCCTGTGATGCTCCACAGACCTGCGTGAACTCCTGCCAAAATCCAGTTCTGCTCTGAAAGCTCAGAGTTCTACATGAGTTGCTGAAAAATCACAAGTTTCCTGTCTCCACCTGTCTGCTGAGGGCCTGGTTTGCCAGCTCGATGCACCAGTGAAAAAAATCACTTCGTGCTCTCAGGTGAGTCACTTCCTACCTGGCAGCCCTGAACTGCACCTTGGGGCATTCAGGGGAGACAAATCAGAAGCAGAACTGACACAAACACACGATATTCTGAAAATGGCTCCAGCACTTTTAGATGTTGCTCAGCAACCTTCACGCAGCAAAGGTGGCCAAAGAGGGAATTTTGAAA
Source organism: Pardalotus punctatus (assembly GCA_013400915.1). Lineage (NCBI taxonomy): Eukaryota > Metazoa > Chordata > Aves > Passeriformes > Pardalotidae > Pardalotus > Pardalotus punctatus. The sequence goes on along the minus strand of VZTX01035683.1, from coordinate 6,978 downwards.
GTTTGAGCTTTAATCCACCATTTGTGTCCCCCTATGAAAAGGGAGTTTGATACAACAATTTATGCTCCTGGGTAGCACCTAAATAAAGTGAGTGCAGCCAAGAGTTGTTTTCATTCTTATTCTGAAAAATCAGCCAATTAGAGTACAAAATAATATTCTCAGGCTTGGCAAATCCTTTTGACTTTGAAAGATTTTTTAATTTATTTTGGTTTTTCTTGCTCAGACAACATGGAGACTCAGTGCTAAACTACACAAAACAAATTAAATATCCAATTACAAACAGTTGGCTCTGGTCTGGAAGCACTTCAGTTGACTGCCGTGATTCAAAGGAGAAAAATTATTTCATTTTGAATACTGTAATGCTTTTTAAACAGCACGTTGGCTGACCCATCCTGGATCACGACCTCAAGAGCATCACATTCTTGTTTTTGAAAATGAGCTTTGTGCCTTGCCTCGTCAAATGGAGTGTGTTTTTCAGATCCAACGCTGAAACTTCCTGAGAGAACACCGATTCTCACCGCTCAGGTGGACTTTGGTATCCATCCTCAAGTCCTTGTCCTTCAGCTTCACACAGGGCAGGGTTTCAAAGCAGCACCACGTGGCTTTAGAAAGACCTTGGGGTGTAACAGGAGGTAAATGAGGTGCCTGATCCTGCAGAGATGATGTTTGTGCTCAGAGGTGTGTCAGGTTTCACAAGGCTCCATGTGGACCACCCGGCTGCATGGCAAGAAACCCATTTTTTCTCATGGTTTTGTCCATACTTTTGCTGTTCTGCAGCTTCTACAGCTCTTTTGTTTTCCCAGCTGGGTTGTGTGCCTGAGATCAGGTCACAGAAAGCAAAGGGCTTGCTCAGAACTTCAACAAAAGCTCTTTCAAGTTTAAAAAGAAGGAAAAAAAGCCCACTTGCAGGGAGACCCCTTCTCCAATTCAGAAAAGTTTGATTTGGAGGCTTTTCTGCAAGAAACCCAAGGCTGACTTGGCCCACAAGGAACATCGCCAAGGTGTGTGAGGCGGGTGAGGGGTGGAAAGAGGAAAAAGAATTTCAGGAAAAGACTTCAGCAACAGAAATACATAGCCAGGATTTAAGAGAAGGGGTAAAATCTCCTTCCTGATAGGCAGCCATCAGAACTAAGGAGGACATAAGACAAAAGACACTGCAATCAAGTCATTCAATGGCAGCTTCTTTTTGTTCCTGGAGCACAGAAATCAAGACTTCCACTTGCCTGGCAGGAACGGAACAGGCTTTGAATGAACCAGAATTAGTGGAGAAAATGCTGAATTCTTTCATTTTCTACACACAAGACCCACAACTCCACGTGTCCTGTGGAGTCACACCCCAACCCCTGACATTTTGTGCCCACGCAGACACAGTGTCCTGCCTTTAAAACAACTGCAAGCGCAGAAATTTTGTTCCCATGGAAGCTAGTTTTTTTATTACACTCCTAAACCTCATCTTCATACTTCCAAGTGTACTTTGGACAGCGGCCAAGCTGTGCACGTGTGGTAGGAAGCTGCCTCGCACAGCTCCGTGTGAAACGGGACAGCGGAGAGTGGCTGCCGTGCCATCCAAGCCCAGGAGGAGCAGAAGGAGCAGCAGCAGCTTGGCTGGCGAGGGGATGGTGAAATTCACCCCACAGGGGCCAGGCAAGAGGCTGCTGTTACCGTAACAGGGTGGAAAAGCCACATGCAGAGATTAAAAATAAAAAAAGGGAGAGTGAGCTCCTTTGATAGCCTCAATATCACAATCGGGAGAGACTTCCTGGCCTCATATTTTCCACATAAACACACTCCACTGGATAAAGTTAATGGTTCCCTAACTGCAAGGCAGAAGGGCTTGATCAGTTTAATTGACGTCACAGATTGGGTATTTTAATGAAATGCGCTGTGCTTCCCCCATTTATACGTTTGACCCTAACCTTTACCAGATGTTCAATTCCTGCTCCCTCGCAGACACTGCAGCTCTGTGTTTGGGAGGCTCTTGGAAAGCTGAAATGCTGAAGGGGAAGGAGAAGCCTTTTGTCGGAGCTGCTCCCCGGCTGCTCGGAGGGCTCTGCTGGCAGGATGTGCCCAGGAGAGAGGATCAGCCAGAGGGGTCTTCTCGTGCTGGGCCTGCCTCTGGGGGGTGTGCGGGATCCTGGGCTGCTCCCCTGCACTGGACAGGCATGAAAGCACGGTCTCCCCTCCAAACTGCAGCTCTGAGACCAAAAAAAAGGCAGAAAGCCCAAATTGGGGATTTGGCTCTGCCACGTCCCCTTGGGCACTGTGTTCCTGCCTCCCAGCCTTGTTTCCCAGGCACAGAGCGGGACAATGTCCCTTTGCCCAGTGACGTCCTGTGTTTATCGGGGCAGGGCTTGGGTTGGGAGTGCTCCCTCCTGCCCCTGGGACAGCCCAGGCTCTTCTTTGGGCAAGAAAAAACAGCACCAGCAGCACAGACCCAGCACCCCTGTGCTGCTCCAGGCTGAGACCCCTCGGAAGTTACACCTTGCCGAGCTCTGCAAGAGTGAAACCTGCTGGAAATAAGTCATCCAAAATGACACCATCAAGAGTTTTTTGGTATTTGATGCTCATTTAGAAAGTTTCCTGCTCATTCCTTTTGCAAAGAGAATTTAAAATTATGGGGTGGGAGAGGGTTAAAAGGAGATTCAGCTTTGGTTTGCAATCGTTTGAGATAAATTGGAAGCTGGACCCCAACCACCCTTTAGTTCTGGGTTGGGATTAGCAAATTGAAAGTTACAGATGAGGTTTTGCAAAACCAAACCCATATCCTCCTTGGCCTGCTCCTGGCTGAAACTGAGCTAGCCCTGAGCAAAAAATGAGTGAATCACTCTTTAAAACACACACACCAAAAATGCTGAACTCAACAACCACGAACTGAGTGAGGGAGAGCATGAACGCCTGTGCAAGGCACTCATTCCTTTTAACCCAGGAGAGACTGAACTTGCAGCACCAGCACTTTGCAGCAGATCAGGCAGCAAAAACATTTGGAAATGTTAAAAAAGAAAAAAATGGATGGTTTTGTTTTCAGTAATTCCACACGCACACATCAAAACTTTGTGTTCTGTGGCCAGACATTTGTCCCTGAGCAGATGGCAGTGGCTGTTAGCGTGGCAACCTCAGAGCTGCTCGTGTTTCTCTCTGACATTGATCCTGCAATAATATTCAGTGGATTTCATCAAAGTGGAATAAATCACAGTGGATCAAATCCAGCCCAGCTGCCCTGCCTCAAGCACACACTGCTGTAACCCCAAAATATATCCACGTGCAGGTAAGTCTGAAGTGATGATTATGTTCTTAAAAGTCACATCTCATGGCAAAGGAACTCTTCCTGCTGCCTGGTGGGGCAGAGGAGGAAGAGATGCTCACGAGGGACGAGCCCTCCAGTGCCAGGCGACACAGGACAAAACGTGGTGTCCCTGCAGCAGTGCCCATGGCAGCAGTGACGGCCCCCCAGCACCACCAGCCTGGGGCTGTGTTCCCAGAACACACACCAAAAAGTGGGAAATGTACAGCAAATCCCATCCCATCTCCTGGTCACCAGCCCATTCACATCACCACAGTTCTATTAGCAGGAAATCCTAAATCCAGCCATCGAGAAGCTCGTGTAATAGCAATCTGATACAAACAGCCCCAAGGAGGTGGAGGGGCTCCCCTGAGCTCCCCAATTCACACAGAAATCACAGCTTGAGCACCAAGAGTTAAGAGTATTTCACCAGTGGCAACGAGAGGGATTCCAGCAGAGTAGGAAATAACATCATCTTCATTTGAATCAGGGCTGAGAATGAGACCAGGCTGTCTTCCCTGCCATAATTTACACATCCCCACAGACAGACAGATTGGAAGTGACTTTTACAGCCAGCCAGGAGACAGCCACGCAGCCCACACCAGCTCTGGCAGGACTCACAGTGTCCCACAGCGTGTCTGTCTCGGCAAGAAGCATGTGGAGGGTTGCTTTTCTGCTTAAGCCCATTTGATTTTATTTTCCTTTACTTACTGGCAATGAATTGTTCCATTTCTCTTGCTCACCAAACCCTTTATATTGTGGGTTTTTTGTTTGCTCATTTGCTGCAACGGGAGTGGTAGAAGACTGTCTGGGCTCTTGGGATCACAAACCAAAGCTGACATGGGGCAAGCGGCTCCTTTATCAAGGGAAGGGCTCCATCCCTAAGAAACTTCTCTTGAAAATCATCTGAAAATCATCTGACACACAGGCTGGAAGAGATAATTCCCTGTCACCTGCTAGGTGCTGTTTGGAGACCAATTAGCCTTTCCCAGTTAATGTACTTTCCCCCTGATGAAAAAGGCACTAAAAGCAATAACCTGTAATATCCAAAGTGTCAAGATCTGGGCTGATCCCAGTTAATGCACAGCTCCTGCAGACCATCTCCCTGGAAGGCTCCACTCAACTGCAAAAGGAAATTGCCTCAAGTGAAGGAAAGTGGAGCCAACGAAGCAGACAGCGTATGAATTTATTTTTTTTCTGTTTTCACAACAGGGCACCATGGGCTGACAGTCCGGATTTATGGCAGGGTTTACAGCTCTGCTGCCTCCCAGCAGCTGCTGTGCAAAATAAACCATCACCCAAACCAAAAAATCACCGAGTCAAGAGCGCTCTGCCTGAGAGGGACAAAGTGCAGGATCTGCTTAATGAAACTAATAATTGATAATTAAACATCCAAAAGGAAAGTGGTTTTTTCACCTTCTCATTGAGATGAGATGTGTCACTGCCTCCTTTTGGTATTCATGAATGCATTGATTCGATAGCATGGATAAAAGCAGGGTGACAGGAACGTGCCACCAGCTCCAGCATGGAAGGGACAACTGCAGCGAATTTGGGGCTCTGGCTCCCTGGCCCACATGGGAGGGGAAGGAAGAGAGGGAATTTAGAGATGTCTGTGGTCTTGGACGTGCTGAAGTCGCTGTTGATTTTAGGCCAGGGAAGAACAATCTGCTGCATTCCCTCCTTGCCTTGGCTCCCGCTCATCGAGGCACTTAAAAAGCTGTCTAGCGTCAAGTATGTGCTTAAGTGCTGAATTAGTGAATTAGCATATTCACTCGTCTGCAATGTCTCAGAAGGCAGCTGGGATTTTGATGAACGCCGTGGATGCCTCTGGGACAGAGCACAGGACCCAAGTGACCCTCCCTGGTCACACCTCAGTGGCCGTGGCAGCCCTGTCCTGCAGAGCTCCTGCACGGGGAAAGGCTGAGCCTGGCTGCTCCTCTCTGCTCACCTCCAAGCAAATTTCGTGGCCAGTTTTCTCCTGTCACTTGCCACACTCGGTGCCACTTGGGAACTTGTGGCTGCACGAAGCCGAGCTTGCTGTGTCCTACCAGAAACGAGCCGACATTCCCGTGCTCGGAGCCTGCTCTTCCTGCGGAGCGGGGCTGTGAATGCAGTGATGCTTTTCCTTTGGTTTGATTAGGGGAAGCTGTTTCCAAGGCATCGTGCATGTAGCTCACATCAAAGGCTGCAGGAGCAGCGATGCGCCCCGAGATGCAGCGGATGTGGCTCAGGGTGACTCACGGGGACATTTGTCCGGCTGCCAAAAGAGTCAGCACCTGCAGCAGCCCCAGCGCAGTCCTGAGCCCTGTGGTGGCACCCTGGCCATGCCAGGGGGAAGGAGGTGATCCCCAGGCCACAGCAGTGACCCATCCCCAGCCCATCCCCCGTGGGACCTGCAGCTCTGCACAGAGAACTTCAAATCTTGCCCTGTTCATGTCTTTGTCGATGGACGCTTAGAGCAAATAACAGCAGAGCTTCTGGTGAATATCAAGCCTGGGTGCAGAAGGACTCGAGTCCTCTCAGCTCATTAAAAGCCAGAGAAGCCAATTCCAAAGGAACTTGGAGCCAAATGAAGTGTTGAAACAAGCCATTTCTGTCCAAACTCCTGCAGGAGCCACATCCTGGCTGCTGCAGCCCCAGGGGAGGATCACAGCGCTGGCCCGTGTGCCCCTTCCCCCTCGCTTTTGCCAAACTGCAGCAAATAATGGCTTTTTTCCCTTTCTGTGGAAAATCTAAGCTAAGCTCTTGATGATGCTTGTAAAATCTGGAAGCTGAGGCAGCCTGACTTCCCCGCTCACACCCCCGTGTAATTTGTGGTGCGGCTCGGAGGGCAGGGGAGGACCGAGACCGTCTGTTTGTCTGGATGGGAGAGGGACGGAGCCACAAGGAAAGTTCTGGTGGGGCAGCTCAGCTCTGGGCTGGGATTTATAACTGCAAACACAACAAATCCTCTCCAAGTGCCCTGGCGTTGCTCAGGAACCAGAGTCCAGCTCCAGAGCGAGCCCAGGTCACTCGAGTTTAATGACGACTGACTTGGGAAGGCAAGGGGAGGCAGAGGAATCGCTGCCCTTGGCCCAGACTAAATCCCTGCAGGCTGCAGCCCCACAGCTGGGATGGAGGGATGGGCACTGCCCTGTCCCAGTGACCTCACTCACGAAATGAAGCTTAAACTGCAAACACAAGCACTCCTCCCTCTCCTCCCAACCCTGGAGGCATCAGCACCACAGCAGCTCCATCCTGGCAGCGGCAGCACTTGTGAGGAGGAGAGACTAAAATTTTATTCTGGATTGACTGAAAAAATAGCTCAAAAATCCAAAATATTAATTTCAAATTTTAGGGGTTTCAATTTTTTTTTTTTTTTTTTTAAATTTTATTTATTTCTCAGTTGGAGGAAATGCTGACACTATTTCCACCTCTGTTCCAAGACAGGGCACCACCTTAGCTTTGAGAACGTTAGAAGAGGACATTGAGGTTATTTTTAGAGGGAAACCTAAAGATCAAAAGCTTCAGCAAAACACAACATAGGCTCGAAAAACATCCTGATGTCACCAAATCTGTGCTTTTCACTGGAAAAAGACACATGAGAAACTTCTGCCTGTGTTTACAGAGAGCTGATGGGAGGACAGTGGTTGCTGCTACCCCACAAGGGCCTGTTCCTGTCCCATCCCATCCCAACCATCCCATTGATCCCATTGATC
>VZTX01035666.1:0-13308 GCA_013400915.1 Pardalotus punctatus | reverse complement strand
GGGCTCCGCTCCCCCCCGGGCTGCGCTCCCCGCGGGGTCCCGGAGCCCAGCCCAGCCCCGTCCCTGCCACAGCGCCACCTGGTGGGCAACGAGCGCCAGGCGCGGACCCTTTGGGGACGCGGGGCAGGGAGGCCCCACGGACACACGGGGCACCAGGGACGGTCAGGGCACGGTGAGCGCTGGGAAGAGGGGGGGGCACAGGGACACAGAGAGAACCCGGGAGGCGCCGGGGACATGGCGGGAACCGGCCCACCCTCGGCTGCCACGCTCTCGGACAGGAGAGGCGCGGGGACTTCGCAGGAATTTGTGCCCCAGGTACGTAGACCTGCAGGGCACAGGAACAGGCCACATGTGGCACGGAGGGAGGCCAAACCCGCGAGACAGGGCTCCTGTGGATGGGACGGCCTGCAGGGCGACACTTTCCTTTTACCCTTCTTTTGACACCTCCTCTTCCCCATTCCGCCCCGCGTCTCACAGCTGCCCTGCCCTCTCTCCAGGTCACTATGAATGGTCACTCTGACAGGATGCGAGGCTCTGCCCGGCAGTCCCAGTGCCCAGCCTGCTCCATGCTGAGCAATCTGTGGCAGCCCAAGAGCGGACAGCCAAGCACCTCTTTGGGACTATGAAGGTGTTGCCCCACGGTGACAGCAGGGTCTGTTCAAGGACATCCTCGGAGTTGCAAATATCAGCAAAAACAAGACATGCAAATGGGGAAGGAGCCGCCACAGCTCAGCACAGTGTGCTGCAGGATCATTGTTTGGGAACAGCCCCACATTCATAAAGCAGCCAAAAAGCCAACTTTTTCTTGTTGAAAATAATTATATCTTGTCAAGTTTGGTGGCATCTGCAAAATATCTGTTAATCTAAATTATATGATACTTAAAGAGCAGAACTGGGAGCTGTGCTAATAGTGTTTTTTCCCTCAGACTTTTAGAAATGGAATTAATATGTTCACACAGTTGGTGCTCCCTTACCGAGGAGCTGCCAGAGCTGCCAGAGCTGCAGGAGCCAGCCTATCCTGGAGGTTGACACCAGCCCCTCTCCCTGGGTGACACCCACCCAGCTCAAAGCATCACCTTAAAAAGAGTCATGTTCCTGCTGCACAGATGGGGCTGGGGGGTCCGTAGTTGTGACCTTTGCAGAATGTCCCCCCCAGATGCCCTGCTGTCCTTCCAGTCCATGCTGTCTGCTTGTGGCTGTGCAGGAATCCTTGGCAAGTATGGCAACAAAACACCAGCTCCAAAGTGTCCCTCACTGGGGGGCCCTGCCCAGGCTGGCAGAGCTGTATTGGACCATCCTTGACAGACTCAGGAGATCAAACACAAATCTTCCGGTTTTTGCCCACCAAGTAACCATAGGCAATGGCTGAATTAATTCCTTCTCCTTTCTGCCATGAAGCAAATGATGTTCCCTGCCCAGGGGCACTGCCTGTGCATTAGACTGGGGAATGTCTAAATATTAAGGAGGGCTCCAGCTATGAGAAGAATCCTTTGGGGAGCCCTGGCTCTCTCCCTTTCTGCCTCTGCTGACTGGGGAGAGCCCCTGTAATTGCAAAGTCAGGGTTCCTGAAAGAAAAGGCTATGGTGATAGTAGGGATGGATGAAAATACCTGCATCATGAGTCTTGATAAGCTTGTGCCCCGTGCCCAGGGAAGAGAGACCGGGAAGGGCCAGACAGGAATGTGGTGACAAGCAGATTAAAGGCGCAAAGCCACCCGAGCTGTGCTGTGCAGAGCAGAGCAGCTCTGCTGCCCTGAGCAGGCTGTGGCTGATCACCCGACATGTCCTGGGCTGCCTCCACTGCAGCACAACGAGCCCTGGCACGGCCGCCAGCCTCCTGGCACCTCTGCAATCCAGCCCTATCTGCACTTGCACATCTGTGCTGCCACTACCGGTGCCAGCCGTGGGGAGAGCCAGCCCTGCGTCGAGCAGCAGCCGCAGCCGTCGTCCTCCCAGGCTCCTGCGAGACACAACACTCTGCTTGGCAGCTGAGGCCAAGAGCTTTTTCTGTTTGGAGAGGATGGAAGAGCTTTTGGAGTGCAGCATTCCTGGCCGTGCCCCTTCCCTATGCTGTGGCACCCATGAGGCCACAGCCAGGGAGCAAAGTGGGCAGCAGAAGTGGGCCTTTGGCTCTGGTGTGCTGCTCATTACCAGAACCAGTGAGACATTTGTTCACTCGTTAGCACTGCGGCTCTGGGCAGTGGCTGGGGCTGCTCTGGCTGCCGTGATGCAGCACTGATGCCTGAAACTGAGCTGTCTTCCAGGCCCCACCAACCCCAAACTGCAAATCCCAGCACCTGGCACCTGATCACCCTTGGAGAGAGGAATGACCACCAGCAATCCCCTCATCTGTGACTACTGGGGCAGTGCAGGGTCAGAGGGAAGCATGATGGAATGGACAGCAAATGTCTGGGAAGGACATTGGGCAGCAAAGGGGATGGGATGTCCATGGGGTCGACAGGCAGCCCCAGAACCAAGAAGCACTCCTGTCAAGCAGAGCTGCCCAAGGGCATTGCTGTCACCTGCACATGGCTGCCCAAGGTGAGGAGAAACAGGTCCCCAAGGAACAAGCACCGAGATTTTGGCTTCAACTGTGGCCAGGCAGCACCAGCAGCAGAGCTGGGCTGAGCTCTACCCAGAGCCACCGGCAGTGAGAAGCAGCTGCCTGGGCCCTGCACGTCCGGCGAGGCGGCAGTGAGTGACAGCAAACACCAGCACCGCACCAGAGGCAGAGCGGGCTGTGACAAACACTCACTAGAAAATAATAAAGTGGCAAAATAATTCTGCATCGGACACACTTACCAGAGCATAAAGAGTCTGAAAAGGAGACAACATCTTGTATCATCTATCTTCCTTAAATACCCAAGCTGTGACAAAGTGGAAAGCAAAATTATGATGAATGATCGGACATATTTAGTCTGTACCTGTGCTCTTTAACTAGGCCTGGTGAAATGGGTGCTAATGAAAAGCAGAACACCTACCAAAAAGAGGAGATTTCATTGAAAACAAGTCTTTATTACAAATTGGCACTTCGTTTTCATAAAGTGCATAATGAAGGTGCATATTGTGACATAAATTAAAACAGGCAAGTGATGGGTCAGCACTGGAAAACATTACACAAAGACAAATCACCAGTGAGCCCTCGACAATGGCTGTATCTCATTTACAATTTTTCGAGTACATTTTCAGATTGTGAGGGAACATGGCGAGGTTTTGTTCATAAACGGCATGCCATCATTTATTTTACTGCCTCATTTGAATATGATGAATACTGTAGCCCTTTATTTGTTCACAACAACCAAATAATTGTAGATCCGTGGGTTTCTGGGCAATTAATCACATTTTTTTTCTTCCAACAATCCACTATAAACATGACATTGAACAATAAAATACATTAACCTCTGCTTTGCACAAAAACTTTGCTTATTTAAACATTGCCAGGGTACCAGCTCCTGTTCTCCTTCCGAATGGATCCTGACGTGCTGCCGGACGCTCTACCCTGTGACCCCCAGGATGTAGCAAAGGGGTGAGCAGCTTCCTGGGGGACGGCAGCCCCTGGGGCCAGGCTGTGTCACCCTGACAGCACTGTCACAGCTACGCCCTGACATTTGTGTTGTCTCCAAGTGATGCTACAAAGGCGACAGCTGCCCGCACTCAGCGGGGACTGTGCTGGGTGCGAGTAGGGCTGGCGTGGAGCCGGCAGCTCCTGGGGATGCACCAGGCCCCGGGGGGCTCCCGAGTGGCAGTGGACACACAGAGCTGTGCTGGCAGCTAGGGCAGCGCAGTCACGCCCAGGATCCTCCTCCTCCTCCCTGCTGCCGCCAGCTGAGCTGCTGGGTGCTCCCTCCTGGCAGTGGGCATGCCTGGCCATGGTAAAGCTGCCCTTGGCACCCACTGCCAGCTGGCATCCGTGTGCTTTCCTAGGAGCTGGACACTGGGATGGTGGCTCTTTTGGGACAGAGGAGATACTGTGAGGCCCTTCTGCTTGTATGATGAAGGCTCTTCCTTTGGGTCCAACTATTTATGGGCAGGATCATTTCAGTGAATTTCAGTGAATTATCTGACTCCAAAGAGACTGGCAAAATGTTTGTCAGTGATTCAAGACTCCTCTTTTTACAAAAAAAAATCCATATTTTCCTGAAAGGAGAAAGGTTTTGAGCTCAGCTGAGCCAGGGTAAGCCTGAGCAGCCCTACCCGTGGAGCCCATCTCACCCCAGGATGATTCACTGGGGCCATTCTCAGTGCAGCTGCTGCCTTGTCTGTACATCCAGGCATCCCTCAGTTCTGCCGGATTTTGGCCGACCCTCATCACATTCCAGCAGTGTCACGAGGGGCTCACAGTAAGGGGGGCTGCCTGACACCCATCCATTCCAACATGTTAAACCAGAACATATTTTTCTTCCATATTGGTCTTATTTTTAACATTTTGAAAAATCCTGTTTATGGTTTGTGTTTTTTCTAATATTTTTTTAAATCTACCACTGGGGATAGATCCTGCCTGGAAAAAAATGGGAATGCAGCCACTGTTAAGCCATGAAAAGCATGGACTGGACTGTTATCTAACACTGTTGTAAGGTTACTATTTATCTAGAGCAACTGAAGTTGGCACTCACATCTGGCGCCTGGTACTTAGTGCAATTATTTATGATTTCCACCAAGATTTAAAAGCTCATCGCCGGCCTTGTAATGCAGTAACTGATTGCACTGCTAATGTAATTAAGAAAAGATTATGATGTCCACGTGGCACACCAGATGGTGGCATTCATAGCAATCGGCACACACAACTGGCAGACAACTGCACAAGGGCAGTGAGGCACAGGCAGCTGGAGCTGCCATGCCCCCTATGAATCCAAGTTGTGCACATGGGCTGCCCCGTTCACTCCACTAACACCACAGGGGTGAATGGGGCAGCCCATATGCAAGGAGATCCCTCTTGGTGGGTGGATGCCTCCTCAAGCATCCTCGTTAAACCTGGGAACCCATTTGGTTGGAGTATCTACAGTTTGCCACTCATCGTTTACACCGAACTCTTGGGAATTGGTGACTTCTTCAGTCACTGAGGTGTTGCAGAGAATGAACCAGATTTTTTCTCATGGACAGGATCCTGGAGAAAAGGAGGCTCAGGGAAGACCTTTGGTCTCTACAACTACTTGAAAGGAGGTCGTAGCAAGGTGGGCATCAGCCTCTTCTCCCAAGCAACCACTGACAGGACAAGATGACACAGCCTCAGACTATACCAGGGAAAGTTCAGGCTGGACATCAGAAGGAATTTATTCACAGAAGGGGTTGCTAAGCAGTTGGACTTGATGATCTTGGAGGTCTTTTCTAACATAAATGATTGTGATTCTGTGATCATACCTTGGGCCAGGTGACACTGCAGTAGGAAGTGAGTGAGCCTTGCCTCACAGCATGTAGAAGTTCATGCTTACTATGGAGTTCTTATAAAGAATTAAGTCACTATGGGGTGACAATCTGGCCTAGAAGTCTTCAAGGCCGGGTTGGATGGTGCTTAGAGCAACCTGGTCTAGTGGAAGGTGTCGTTGCTCATGGCAGGTCGTTGGAGTTGGATGGTCTTCAAGGTCCCTTCCAACTCAAACCTCTCTAGGATCCTGTGCATTGGAGGCATTTCTGCCTGTGGGAAGAGGTAGTTTGGTCCTCCAAGTCCACTGCACAGTCCTGTGCCAGCTGGGACTGGCCCAACTCCAATTTACTGCAACAAATCTGGGTTGAATCCATGGTTTGTCCTGCCCAAATACTCAGTCAACAGGAAAGGATCGAAGCCTTGGATCGAAGCAAGACAGTTCAAAATTTGCTCCCCCATTTTGTCAGCTGATTATGGAGTTTAGGGAAAATTTTGCTTTCACATAAATTGAAGGTTTCTGGCTAATCATGGGAGTCTGGTCACTGAGGGAGGTGTATCTTTGCACATTTCAGGGCACAGGGACAGCCCTGCTGCTCTGTGCACTGCTGCCTCAGCTTATGGGGCTCCAAACCGGGGGGCAACTGCAGGTGTTAATCAAGAAGCGGATTCAGAAACAGGCAGGGAACAGCATCCTGCAGGAGGCTTCCCTCTCCCCATCCTCCTGGGACAGGGGCTCTTCTTCCACCATGGAGCAGAATTTAACTCTTGCAAAGGACAGTTCTGCTGCACCACTCCAAACGCTGTTTTGGGCAGGGCCTTCCTGCCTTCTCTGGGGTTCTGCATTCTCCAGGAACAGGAGATGCCTGTCCCTGACACTGCTGGATCTGTTATTCAGGATTAATGCCCGTTTGCTTGTTGCACCTTCTGTCATGGAAATAATGCTGCAGCCTTGACTGGCTTCCAGCAGAGCAATGGTGAGAGGAGAGTTAATGCTGTGCCAGAGCAGGGAGAGGTTTTTCGTGGAATCAGTAATGTATGCAAGGAGCTGGTGTCACCTAAAGCCCATTCAACACCCTGCTCCCCTCTTTGCCATTGCCTGTGAATTGAAGGTGGCCGTGACCCATCTGCTTGTGGTGCTGGAGCTGACATATGCCAATGTGCAGGCTGTAGCCTCACTGGAGGTTTTTATACTATCTGTACTTGCAATATGAATATTTCAGCCAATTTGACATTTTGGAGACTTGTGTCTTCCAGGTTTAGTGATGGCACATATGTGGGTCAGGAGTGCTGCAGGTTCACCCGCAGCATGCTGTCAGTAATTTACCGCTCGGGCGCTAAGCAGCGCGGGCCGTGGCGCCGCAGGGTTTGTTGGCTCATTGAGCCCACACGGCTCTGAAGCAACAGAAAAACAGTTTTTGATCTCTTGCTGCTGGCCTCTGCCTGCAAAGCATAAAGCAGGAGGCAACCCTGCAGCAGCTTTTCTGCCAGTGTCACTGTAATATGGATGGTGTTTACTGTCACTTATAAGATGAAGAGAGCAATAGATGGGGCTGGACGGGATGAGGTATTTCTCCTTCAGTGGACTGTCACAGCAACACCCAATGGCCTCTGCCCTGCTGAGAACAGGCACAGGTCATCACACATGTGGGACATGCAGGGTTTCTGGGAAGCTCCAGCCAGAACCAAGGGCAGTAACTGTCCTAATGTCCCTGACCAGCCCCACACACCCACACACCCCCCCCACACCCTTCCTCATGGGCCCAGGAGCTCATTTAAGGTCCTGGCATAGCTGAGGCACTGATTCCTTCCCTCCTGGGAGGGTGGGACCAACAGGAGACTTGGAACAGCCCAGAAATGAAATACCAGACAGTTCATAAATAAATGAACTGTGTAATAAATTGCACAGCTATCCAAGAGATGGAGGGACTAGGACATCCTACAATGAGATCTGTAACAGCAAAAAATCTCTGTGAGTAGATCTTCCTGCTCAACTCAGGTGAGGTTTTTGTCCTCTCTCACAAATGGCTGTTCTTGAAACATTTACACTGAAAGTTTCCATATGAAAGCTGCACTTGGCACAAGCATCCTTAGGGTAGTAAGGAGCTGGAAGAGCCCTTCTCTGGTTAATGTCAGCTTGTTATTTGTTACTGAGGCATGCACATATCCTGAAAGCAAAGTTCACCTGTGCCCAGCTCCCTGTGGTCAGCCAGGAGCAGCAGATTCTGCACCGGGGCAGAAGTGCCTGGGCTCTTGGGATTACTTTGAGGGATCTGCAGGCCTGTAATTGTGGAACAAAACCCTTGAAACTTACATAGGAGTAAACTCAAAACTGGAAAGAAAATAAAACAGGATGTCAAATTATATATTCACAGACTTGGCTGCTCATTAATGGTGCTGGGGATGTGTAGTTCAACCAGTACACTGTACCCATCCTGTTGTACTTCCCGGTGATGCTGAGAGCTTTCTAAGGGAACTGGCCGACCTGCTTTGCTTTGGTTTTGTCTCCCTCCTTGTAAGGATTGTTCAGTGTGTTTTCCTAAAGAGCTTCTACAGATGGGATGTTTCAAGTGTGGGTGAAGCTGGGAGGACACCAGGCAGGAGCTGAGTGTGCAGCCTCGTCCCTGTCTGTGCAGGAGGCTCAGCCTGTGGCCACACCAACCTCATGCTCAGAACTGCTCAGCAGCTGGGGGCTTCTGCCTGAACAGTTGGCCATGGTAGGTTTAGGTTTTCCCATGAAGACCCCATTTCTGAGCTTGTACCCCCGTCTCTGTCCATAAGAAACTGAAATTCCTTGGCTATGGGATTGGTTTGGCTGGTTCCTGCCCTTGCCCAAGAGTATTGTGATGGCCTTGGGTCAGTGACCTTCTCTTTGGGGACAACCAGATGAGAATGGGGAACCTCTTGCTGTTCCTGATGACCCTTCATTAAGGATGTTTAGATTGCCGTTTTTCTGGTCTCCCAGTGATACAGTAATTATCCAGTTATGACTGACTTTGGCATTGTTATCCACACCGGGTCCTGTCAGATGGATGGGAAGATTGCTGGGGTGCTAATATGTGCAAGCTGCAGTAGCCAAGGAGCCAAGCAGCAGCATCTAAAGATGCAAGATGGCTTGGGAATTGCCACAGAGGGAGCTGATGTGCTCTTGAAGGAGGGGATGGGGCCTCTGGCATTTCCTGGTGTTGCTGCACAGTGGGACAGCTTGGGGCTAGACAGGGGTGCAAAATCCCTGGCTGCAGCAGTTTAACCAGTTAATTACTTCTTTTGGTTTAAGAGGAGCAAGGGGTGCTGCCTGTGGCCCTGCTTTCAGGAGCTGGAAGACCAGAGCCGTGTTTTTGGCATCCTGCGTGGCTAAATGGAGAAGGGGCTGCACCCACACAAAGTCTTGCAAAGGCAGCTGAACTGTGACTGACTTCCCAGTACTACTGCCAAATGGTCACCTATTAACTGCCTCCCTGGCATTCCTTTGTGCAAACACCCAGCATGCCATGCCATTGAAAAGCTGTCTGCTGCCAGCGTGTTCCTGGGACAGCAGCTTTGCAAACCTGATAGCCACATCCATGGGTTTTCCCTGCACATATCCACAGGGAAGGCCACGGAGGGGCAGTAAGCAGCGTGCTGCTCCATCTGGCTCCCTCAGCCCCACCGGCAGCAGCGGGTGGTTGGGTGCTGTGGGAGCAGCACCCACCCCGAGTGAGAAAGCAAAGCAAGCAGTAGCATTTCATCAGAGGAAGCCTGCAAAGAAAACATTATTTCCTCAAATGTGGTCATCATTCAAAATTATTCAAGCAAAGGTTTCCATTGTGCTATGGCCATTACTCATAATCTGAGGATCTGGATGTGTGGCTCTCCTTGGTAATTAGCCGCATGGCGTTCTCCGTGCCCTCCGTTTGGTGGAAGAGCAGTTGTGCCTGAGTCCCAGGGTGTCTCTGCAGAACAAACAGGGCTGGTCCTGGCTGTGAGGTCTTGAAACAAGACTCATGAGGCTGGATTTCATCCCTGTACCACTAAACAGTGCCAGTGCCTGTGCACCCTGGGCCAGAGGCTCCCTGTGACCCTGGCAGGTCATGGGATTCTTTGAGCCCTTCTTCCCTTGTCATGGAGGCAGCTGGTGACAGTCCTTCCTCCTGGACCATCGCTTCAGGAGAGGGATGCCCTGAACATCTTTAGGGGCTAAACACTTGTCCTGGCCAAAGCCACCATTGGGTGCTCCATAAATCAGTTATCTCTGGTAGTGTTGCTGTATATTGGTGTCCTGTACATCAATATGTGAAATACAAATGTGACAACTTATCTAGTATATAGTAACAACTATAGGATAGGAAAGTTAATGGGAAATAGATCAAGAAACTGCTTTTTCCAAATCACTTCATCTGTTTCAAAGTGGGTCCTTGAACAATTTCTGCAAAGGCTGTTTTGGAACTTTCCAGGCATTGCTCACTTGTGCCCTGTGAGCGTGGTGTCTTGGGCAGTGAATACACTTGCAAATGGTATTTTCCTAAATGTGTCTATCGGGGATGGAGGAAGTCTGCTGCCAGGCTGAGCTGGTTCCCATGTGAGGTCTGGGAAAGGCCCTTGCAGCCATCAGCAGGACACTGACCTATCTGAGTTGGTAAGCACCTCCCCTGCCCCCACACTAGATGACTTTTGGGGTGTCTGTTGGGTGTCTCCCCCTCCTTATGGAGAAGAGCTGGAGCTGGAAGCCTAGGACCCAGCTTGCCTCTGCCCACCAGGCTCTGAACCACCCTGTCTCAGACTCCCCCAGCACCCACTGGGGTACAGCCAGTGGCAATCACCATCCTTCCAGCCACACCGTGCTGTGGCAGTCGCATGGAGCAGGGTGGCATGAACGGAGCACATCCCACACAGCTGACAAACCCAGCTTGCATACACGATTATTTGGAACAGCGTTCTGGAGGATGTGAGTTCTGGCAGCCATCCACTCAGGGATGAGCAAACCATGTTTGTTCAGCCACAGCTCCAGTGTCGGAGCAAAGACTGACTGAAATTCCACCTATTAAGTGTCCAAAAAAGACGACACTGGTATGAACTGGACAGCATGTACAGGACTCCAGAACTGGTGAGAAAAGACCTGCTCTGAATAAAGAGGAGTAAATAAATGCATCTTGAAAAAGATGGATGTAAAATATTCATAGGAAAGTATTATACTTGCAAATATTTATGGTTTTGAGTAACTTTACACAGATAGACTAACCAGCTCCAGTGTAGCTATGATTCATATACCCAATACCCAGTATTTCCTGGTTCAGGACCCATGCCATGCCCTGTGGAAGAGCACAATGAGGCTTGTCCCAGCCTCTAAACCTGGTGAGGTTTAAAGGTGCCTGTGGGCAGAGGTGCCAGAACTTGCTCTGAGCTGTGCTGCTGTCCAGCTGCAGTCACTCAGGGCAGCAGCTAAACCATGCTGGGAAGCGACTGTCTCTTTGGAAAACATGTTATTGCAGATCATGCCACAAACACATTGAAATATATGCTTGCAGTGAATCTTTGAATATTTTGTGGATACTAAGCAGCAATTAGAATCTTCCTTTGGAATCAATTCATTTCCTACCACCATGGTAGCAGGGAGGATCTTATTGAAACTCTCGGATTTTTAATATTATTACACTAAAGACTCTCTCAGTATCAGCATCTCCATGGGGGAGCATTAGCACACTGTAATGTGTAACAACTTCTCCAGTTCAGGAAATCTTCTTGTATTTCTAATAGGACATTTGGGGCATATATTATGTATGGGACATATATTTCTCATTTCCACCAGGCATCATCTTTTCTTCTCTCTAAATTACTCTCCAAATAAAAAAAAATGCATTGTATTCCTTGTTGCTCAAAAATTATTTTTTTTTTAAATCTTTGGATGCAGAATCCACTAACAGCCATCAGAGCTGTACACAGTAGGAGCCAGAGAGCCTTGGTCAAACAGGGCGGGAACGAAGTTGCCATTCAAAGTGCTCTGTTATTACCATGATTCAGCAAGCACCAGTCAAAAATGCCTTACTAGAGAGAAGCACCAGTCAGGACAGGAGGAAGATTTGGTCCCAGCTCAGAGTTGTGTCCAGGATGAAGCAGGACACCAGTTTCTGTTGTTTGCTTTATGGAGAGGAACACAAAACCACTAATGTGTATGTCACAAAACCACTAATGTGTATGTTGCCTTCCAGACAAACCTCTCAAACACTGACTAATCAAAGCTCATAGTGTTTTGCTTGGTAGTAAGTCTGACCGCACCAGGATGAAGAGCAAGGAGCTGGAACAGCCCTTACGATCAAACCCAAGAACTCCGCTGGTCCTCAGCTCTGCAGGCACATCAGCACCTACAGCCCAGTCATGGCTGGGCCAGTGGGTAACGTGTGGTTAGCTGAGCTCCTGACTGCCTCAGAAAGAGGTGCAAACCAGCCAGGAGACACCCACTAAAGGAAGAGAAGGGCTGTTGGCTCAACCACTCCTGCTCAGCTGAGACTGGCTAAAGCAATGTAGAGACAGTCCAAATAGAATGGAAGATGCAAACCATTATCTAGATGAGAAAAGAACAGGCTGAACAGAACTCCTCAGAAGATGGCCAAATAGAGCAAAAAGACAATGGGAGAGGGGGGAAAAAGGGGGAATTAGTATTTTAGTTAAAGGAAACAAGGACAAGGACACACCCTGTGACCACAGAGATGGACCTTCTGATAAATGCACCACCCTGTCACATTGTACCTGATTTTGTCAGTGGGAGCAAACTTGGGTGTCTGAGTGGGATCTTTCTCCTCTTCTAAGTCACAAAGGCCAGGTACCCCAGACAAAGAAAACCCTGGCATCATGGAAAATAGAGTAAACCAGCTCTACAAAGGACAGGGGAGACCATCTGCTCCAAGGGAATGCATGGATAATGTCTAGTAAGAGCTTCTAGGAGGCCTTTCGACTTGGCCGGTAAAAAAATTCTCCAATCTGTTTTTCACTCTTTGGTATAGCAGTTTTTTACCTTATCTTCACAGAATCTCTTCTGCACTTCACACCCATCACTTCTCAGCCTCTCACAAAAGGGAACAGTTTTCTGCCCTTCTCTTTAATTTACATATACATTAACATATTTCGTCCCTCCTTTATTGCATTCTTCACCCTAGGATTTTTTTCTTTTGTTTTAGATTAGCAGCTCCAACTCTGTCTTGCATCAAAGCCTGCTGATGTCAGCCCCTACACCCATCTTGCTGCTCTCCAGACGTTTGTTGTTATTGCTACAGCTAAGGTGCTCAAAATCCAACGCAGGACAGCTGCAGGATTAGTTCATGTAATGAACTGCTATGGATCATGCTCCTGTCCCATGTTATGCTGCGATTCACATCATCTGCTAATTCAATGAGTGTCTTGTCAGTTTCAACACTGGCATGTGATAAAGTTGAGCAGAACCCGACCTCTGCAGACCCTTCATTCGGGATGTCTTTTGTGCTGAGTGGACCTGAAGGCTGCTGGTCATCCAGCCAGCCACGCAAACCCTGACCGCTTTGGACCGTATCTGTTTAATTTGTTTTTCAGGCCATGGTGAGACAGAGCATCAAATATCTTAATGAATTCAAGGTATCTCCTGAAACCGCTCACCCCCCTAACCCCAGGGACTTCTTGAAAAGACAATCAACTTGTTTGACACTCTGCCCTTCCTCAGCCCACAGCAGCTGCTGCCCCTCTTCTGGATGCAGCCTGTTTCAGAAGGAAGTTACATTAACCAAATCACAACTATTCAGCTATTTCCACCTGGCACCTCCCGTCTGCTCCGGGGTCGGGGCCGGGGCCGGGGGCTGTTCGGAGAGCGCTGGGGAGCTCGGGCGGGCATCGCCCTGTTCCTGGGGAAGGGAGGTTTTCGCGAGGTGTCGTCCCGGGCCCTGCGGGGCCGAGCCCCGCTGCTCGGGGGCGCGGGCGGGACCGGGCGGAGCGGCGGGAGGCAGCGCT
>VZTX01035613.1:0-10261 GCA_013400915.1 Pardalotus punctatus | reverse complement strand
CCCCGTCCCCTCCCCGCGGCTCGGCCGACCCCGCAGGGCGGGCGGGGGACAGGAAGCCCTCCCCGGCGGGGGGGCGAGCGGGTGGCAGAAGCCGGGATGGGGCCGGAGGGGCCCGGTCACCCCCCGCTCTCCGCGCCGGCTCCCCCCAGCCCCGGTTCCGGCCGCGGCAGGCGGGAGCACCGCCGCTAAAATGGTGGCAGCATCCTCCTCCCTTTACTGGTGCTGGATAAAATTCCCGGCAGCAGCATCCTCCCTTGCTGTTACTGGATAAAAATCCCGGCACAGCATTCTCCCTTGCCCGTATTCCAGCCTCGTAGCCTTCCCCCCACGAGCAGGAGTCCGGGATTTCCAGGCGTCTCTTTCCACTCCCTCCTCTACGATCCCTAAATTGCGTTTCCCGGCTGAGCGCAGGTGTCGGCGCCTGGATGGAGAGTCCCGAAGCTCGTTCGGGAATGAGCGGGGATCCCGGGAAGCAGAACAGCGGTTGCTCCAAAAAGCCGGGCCCTGGGACAAGGGGACATTTTGTTCAGCCGAGGAGCACTGTGCTGGCAGCGTGCCCGCAGCCGGAGCCTGTGCATCTAACTGGGAGAAAATGGAAGAAGGGCAGAGGGAAGGGGCTGAGCCCCGGCTGGATGAGGGCTCCAGGCTGGCTCTGTCCCCCAGAGCCCCAGGCCACATCTCCAGGTTGAGCTGCCGGCTCGGCTCTCCTGCCCCACGCCAAATTTCAGCCCCCGGTGGGGTGACCCCTCCACTGGAGCTGCTGCCTGTTCCAGCTGAGAGTGGGATCGCACCCAGCAAACAGAACAGTCACAGCACCAAGCTGCGCTGGCCCCTGTGACTTCCGTTTGACACCCTCTCTCCAAACACAGCCTTTCGTTCCCAACAGGAATTGTAACACAAATATTTATTTCTCCAGCCCAGCTCATGCTTTTAAAAGGGAAACTATGAGGCATCATCTGGAGCCAGAGGGAAGCTGCAGTCGCTTCCCTCTTGCTCTCCTCCATCCATCAGGGCACACGGCCCCTCTTTGGCTGTATTTCCTCTCCTTCCCTCGGCTGAAGGACCTTGGAAGGCTGCTGGAGGGCAGTAACCTGAGCTGCAGCTTTTCTGCCCTCAGGGATGCACAAATCTTCCATCCAGATGCCCACCTCCGGGTTTAATTGCCTGATGGAAGGAAAACTGTGCTGACAGGAGGCTGGATGCTGTCTCCTGCTCAGCACTCTCCCTGCACATGTCTGCCAGCCAGGGAGGCTGAAGGTGGGAACCTCTAAGGGATGGGGAGGTTATGACAGTCCAGGTGCTCATCCTCTTTGCCCAGGCCAGCTGCTTCACATGCTAGAAAAATAATACTGGAAACAGTAAAATAGGCAGCTGTTTGAAAGCGACAGTTCCAAACACTGCGGGGCCAGAGTGCTGCTTCCCTCCCAGGGACCAGGAGTGCAGGGCAGCCCCCTCCCACAGCCAGGCCAGGTCCTGCTGCCCGCTGGTATCATCAACAGTGGCTGCACAGCCACCTGGTCAGACATAGCCCACACACTTGGCACAGAAACCCTTTTTCTGGGAAAAACAGGGGGTGCAAAGGCGGGATACAAGTGCCCCCGCTATCTGCAGGTGGCCATCCCTGCTCTCAGCAACTCCTCCAGGGGCATTTAATAGAGAGCTGGGAGGAGAGTCCTCAACACTGCCTTGAGCCTGATGTTTCATCTCCCTCCTCCTTTTAATCCCCCTCTGAAAACCAACCCGAGGATAGGGAGAACAATCATTTCATCCCCCTAAAACCAGGGAGGGGGAGCAGTCAGTGCTTAAAAAGTGGGATTGGGCTGGGATGAGAAAGACAGAAGGGACAGAAGTACCTTGGTGTGCAGAGAATTAAACCCACACAAGTGTTTCCTCTGCTCCAGCCAGCGCTGGAACCAATTTTTCAATCCCTATTTGGGAGGCACAGCACGCATCCACCCTTAGGTAGCAGGAAGACGCTCAAGAATTTGTCTTTCTGAGAAACCTTTTATTTGGCACGATCAATGGTAGCGTTTTTCAGAGCGAAACCATTCCTTCCTCCCCCCACTGAGAAAAGCCTCGAGGAGAGAGAGGCTTCTGCCACACTTGCGCCGCACAAAGCCCTGTTCCGAGGCAGGTCCTGCTGCAATGCAAGGAAATTTAGATTTTCCTAAGAACGCGTGGGTGTGGAAAGTCCAGCCTTTGGATTTACAGCAGCTCACTGCAAACTTTTTCTTAGTAACTACTTTCATTGCAAAGGCCTCGGAAAACAGCTGGATCAAAGGCTGAGAAGCCCCAGTTGCCAGGGCTGGGAAGGTGGGGCTGCTGCAAGGGTAAGAAGCAACAGCTGCACCTCAGAGGTCCAAGCACTGTTCCTATGCTGGAATTTTGCCAAGACTTTAACAGAAGCAGGGTCAGGAGCTGAACTGTATCCCTGCACTACCGGGACAGATCATTTCCCAGCACACGCCTGCCTTAGCGAAGAACCAGACAATCCTGTTAAGGCCTCACAGAAGTCCTGGCAAAAAATATGTAATAACAACAAATAAAAAAAATCCAGCAGCACTTGGGGCAAGATATTCCACCGTCATGCCCTTTAAACAAAGCCATCCTATCATCATTATTCTGCCCCCTCCCAGGAGCATGAGGCACAGTGAGAAGCTGAGAGCCTTTTCCCTGCTCCCTGCCCAGCTGGTCTGTCCCAGCATCTTAACTCTCCATCTGGCTCACTGCTCCATCCCGGCCCTCCAGAGACTTTTCTGGCTGAGGGGTGGACAAGTGTTCCAGCTCGTAGTGTCCGTTGCTCGCAGCCACCTCGCCGCTCTGGTGGCCCTTCTCCACCTCCAGCTTTTTACTCCTCTTGCTCTCGATGATCTGCTGGAGCTGCCGCCCAGCGTAGTCCGGTTTGGCTGTGAGCACAGTGGCGGGCACAGTGAGCCCCAGGATTTCGGGGACCATGTAGGGCCGCAGCCAGCCCACCAGCGGGGTGCTGCCGGGAGTGTAGTGGGTTTGCTTGTGGTAGAAGAGCAGCCCATCAACCTGTGGGCAGGAGAGAGAATGAATGAAAGGGCAGAGCTGAGGCTCCTGCAGGTGAATGACCAGGCACCAGACAACAGCTCTGCTCTCTGTTTGCAGGCCAAAACCACCAGCTGGATAATTTTTCTCAAGCAGTGCAATAAATAGCGGAAGGGAAAGAAGAAACCTGCAGAGTTCCTGCCCTGAAAGATCAGCGACTCCCAGATGGCTTTAAATTGTCAAAGGCAAGCAAGTCCAGCCTAGTGCTGGCAAAAAGCAATGTCCTCTGGATGCTTTCATTCCATTCTGCAGAAAAGCCAGTGGGTTTCTGAATAAGGCAGCCCACTTTACTGGATTAGGGTTATTTTAAATAATACATTCAGAAAGTAATTAGTCCGAGTGTGTGACGCCAAGGAGCCCTGATTCCTAACATCTCTTTCAGCTGGCTTATGCCAAAAAAATTCTTAATGTTTCCCAGGAGAGAACTACTCCAGCAATCAATGACAGTTAAAGGCACTCAGGACTTTAAAGGTTTAGGCCCTAACTCTTGTGCTACTATTTCCACTCTGCAATGCTGCAGCTGGCTGACATTTTCCCCACTTCCTCACCGTGCTCAGGGATTCTCATCCCCCCTCTTCCCACGCTTCCCAGGGGTGTGCTCTGGGAGGTTGGATCCTGCTGTCAGGCTGACTAACGCTGGAGGTGGTGCTCCTCCTAGCTCAGCTTCACAAGCTCTTAAAAGGCCATTTGGCTATGAGGAAGAGTGGCTGAGTGGGCAGAAGAGAGAAGAACAAGAGCCCACCTCGGGATGAACTCCCCAGTCCCACAGCCCCCAGAAGAGACACACTGGCTGATCACAAAGCAGCACATATCCACTTCTGCTCCATGGATGCTAACCTCTGGCAGAGAAAGTAAAACTTCTGGCAGTATTCTATCCATTATTTTCAGTCACCGTTAACATCTTGCAAAATAATCCCAGAAAAAGGGGGATTTCTGTGCTAGGAAAACATAAAACCGGAACAGTAAACATCATGATGAGCTTGTGCAACCCCTCAGGATATGTAAAGTGCAAAGCTTTTCCCTCACCCTGCCTCCCGGGAAGAGGCAGATTCTGCAGCACTCCAGTACATCCAGCCCATTCCTGTGGGTGCGTGGCACTTGATGAGCAACGGGGATTCTCCGGTACCCACAGGAATGTTCTGGTAAAAGATCAGAGCCTGGAAAGGCCTTTCAGACCACTCCAAATATCTTTCCCAAGCTAGAGAATTCAAAGGAGTTCAGCCTGGCGAAGTTAGGTCATATTCTCCATTTCCCTGATTTAAGTGACTCCCATATTCCTTCCCGTTTATTTGATTTGTTGGCTGGGTCCCTACCCTCAGTCACCACAGTGACAGTGGCCACATCAGAACAAGGACTGAAACTGTCCCTGAACGACTGAACCTGAGAAGAGACTGGCCTGGCAGGTTTCAACATTCCACAGCCACGCTTTCCAGCTTTTAGGTGTTCAGCAGTCCTCCCATTCCTTCACACCGGGGTTTCTCAGAGGCTTTGGCTCCCCTGCTTTTGTGGAAACCTGAGCATGGTTTTACTCAGATCTGTGAGAAGGACAGTAGCTCTTAAGATCCACTCCAAAAACCACTTGAAATTCAGAGCCAGTCAACTGATCCAAAGTCTACTGAATTCCAGGGAACAAAATTCCACTCAATAAAGCGGATCAGGCCCTAGCTCTGAGGTTACAGACTAACTCTGAAGACCCAGGTCTGAAAGCACCTACCACCCCCTGTGGCCACCACACACATGAGATCTCTGTCAGGATCACAAGATGCTGGGCCCAGACCTAAGACCACCTCTGTTACCCTTCATCCATAGTCAGGATGTATTTTGCCTCCTGCAAAGTTTATTCTGTTCTGTGCTGGTGGTGGAAGGTGTTTTTGGGGATTTTTGGGCTCCCTCTTGTGGCACACCGCAAAGACCCATGGCTCCCTTCATCCTGGAAACAGCACCACGGTTCCTGTGGTGTTAGGGCTGCTTTGAGCCAACGTACACCACGTTTTGCTTCTTGGGGTCACACCCTAATATAGCAGAGGGCTTGGGGGGGCAAATCACAGCTGGATTACACAGCTGGAATCTGTTCAGCTCCATCTCCTACTCCAGAGTTTCGCAATGGCCTCCTCTGTAGCCCAAAAGTTTGCTGCTTTGACTGCAGTGGGCAAACACTCCTCAGCCTTTCCTCATGGAGCAGATGCCTCAAAAAGGAATGAAGATTTTACTCAGGAAAACCAGGAATGACTGTTTCTACAGAGGCACTTGGAGCACTTATTACTGAGCAAGCCAGCTGTAAGAAAGCTGGGAAGGCTCCCCAGTGCATGTTCAGAGCAGGGTCTGGCAAGACCAGTGATGGGTTGGGACTTTCCAGCTTGCTCTGATGACTGTCCTGGCTTCCACAAGCAGAAAGCAAAGTCAGCCCTCACAGCCAAATTAGTACCCTTAATTTAAACCTACACCTATGTTAATGGCTAACTTGGGATGGGAGAGCACGAGAGACACTGTCACATCAATGTGGATTTTGGCTTTGTGGGACAAGAAATCTCTGAGAAGGCTGTTCCTGACACAGGGCTGAAACTGGGCACTCCCAGGAACAGCTGCAGCCACTGGAAGAGCTTCTGGCTCCCAGATGTTGTCACTGTCACTGGGTCGGAATGCCACTGCCTCCTCCATCCTCTTCCCTTGCAGTGACAAGTCAGCCAGAGCAGATTCCACGAGGGCCTGCAACTCACTGCTCACAAGCACACGGAGCTGAGCTGGGTGGCACACGGATTTGCCCATCCTGCCCTTCCCTGAAAGTCAGAGCAGCACAACAGCTGTGTCAGCAGAGGTTTAGAGTGGATATTAGGGAGAGGTTCTTCCCCCAGAGGGTGGCCAGGCACTGGAATAGGCTCCCCAGAGCAGTGGTCATAGCCCCAAGCTTGGCTATGAAAACGAGCCTTTAGAAAACAGTCTCAGGCACATGGTAGGATTCTTGGAGCTGTCCTGTGCAGGGCCAGGAGCTGTACTTTGATGCTACTAGTGGATCCCTCTCCACCCAGGATATTGTATGATTCTATGGTTCTGCTTCTAAAGCTGATGATGCAGCAAACGCAGGTGTCCTGCTCAGTCATTTCTGTCACAGCCAACTGCCCCCAGCTCCAGCACACCTCAGGCACCCATCATGAACACCCAAACCCCTCAGAAACCATTGGGATCTCAGCACCACCCTTCTCCTTCCTCTCCACAGAACAGACTGGGGTGCCCTGGGGTGCCACTCCACAGGGCTGGGTGCTCTGGACCAACACCACAGAAACAGACACAAGCCCACCCAGGGCAGCGGTCAGTAACAGTTTTGGCCTTAAAAAGGTCAGCTGTCCATCACACTGCTATGTGAACATGAGTTGTGCTGCTTCTGGAGGCAGCCTGAGTGTCCATATCAACCCTCCCATCCCAAAAGGCTCTTTCAGATGCAGCCAAAGGCAGCACAAGCACAGGGAGTGCCATGATTTAACTCTTGCTCATTTGCGTGGGTGAATGAGGCTATACCTGGTGACAGGGCAACAGATCAGCCATGGGCATAAAGGCATCCATCACACACACAGGAAACAGCAACTTGGCAAGCTTCCTGCAGCCTCAGGAGAGCAAATTCACAAATGCAGGGAGTGCACCTCTCTCCCAGCACTGTCAGAGGTGTGGTGGGGCTGTCACTAAAGCTGAGGTCCAGGCCCCCACCTGTGTGTTCTCACCTCGAAGGGAAAGTCCGTAGCCAGCAGCTCACACAGGCTGTCCGAGGAGCAGGGGAAGTTCTGCAGGCTCACAAATTTGTACTGAAAGAGTAAGAGAGGGTTGGAAGAGGCAACTGTATGGCCTACAGGAGAACAAGTTGCTGAATCTGGCACTGGTGTGGAGGCAGCTAAGAAGGAAGGATTACTCCAGTGCAGGATCCAGCATGAGAGGAAAAGGGTGAGGATCAGCTCCAATATACTCGTGATACCTTTCTTCCCAAGCACCTAAGACTGCAGGAAGGACTTTTCAGGGGAGCTGACCCAGAGATGCTCTTTTAACCAAAATAGAAAATGATGACCTCCGGGCAGGATGCAAAGCAGACAATGTCTGCTCCAGGCTGCTGGCTCAGCCAAGCCAATCTTTCCACCCAGGAAACGAAAGCTGAAACGACCTCCCCTTCATTAGGTAGTTATCTTCTGGATATTCCTGTTGGAGTCAGAACAGGATGTTCTCTGAACACAGACACCCTCACTGCAGTCAGCCCCATTTATCACTAAGATGCTCAGCTCACAGGAGCTGCTCTGCTTGGCCATGTCTGAGCAGACAAATCTCTCATGTCTGTGCCCAAAAATCACGTTCCAAGCTGCTGTGGGCTCTAGGTCTGACCCCCATGAGTAAGTCTTGAAAGGAAGGCTTTTTATCCTGGCTCAGCAGGGACTCCGGGTGGCAATCCAGCATTCATCCCGACAACCTCAATGATCAGTTTAAACAGAGGGAAGGCTTAAAGCTTTACAAACCCACAAGACTGCAAGAATAAACCCCATTGTAGTCAGGCTGCCAACCAACACTGCTCCTGCAGAAACCACACTGGTTTTCCAGCCCATTACAAGGGAAAGCTAAAAACAGCATGGAAGTTAGTTGATACCCTGCAGTGTGATCTCCCTCAGCACTTTGGATGGGGGAAAAAATCCCCACAGAACTCATTTACAATATGCAGTGGGTCTATTTACATCCTGACCACGGCATCCCATTTCATCAGATTTCATCATTTGAAGCCTGATCTGTGAGGGGAAAGGAAAAAAAGGAAAAAAGCTTCCGCTTGTGAAAGAAACTGCTGAAGCCTGCTGAACAGGAGAGCTTACCCCCCCAGCCTCCTCAGTACAAAAGGACTTACTGGATTAATCCTGCTTTTCTCTCCCAGCCCTTCCTCCTCTTGGACCTTTGAGGACAGCCAGAAGAATCTGAAATCAGTCTGTAAAAGGAGGCAGAGTTAGTGACCATTCACCACACATCACCTGACAGCACCTGCTGACTGTTTGTTCCTCTGCACTCACCGGGGAGATTCACAAACTTGACTTCACCTGCAGACCCAGCACCTCAAACCCTGCTACTGCCCCCCAAAACATGTACACAGTTACTCCAGCAGCCCCAGAACTGTAAAGATGCTGGTGCTTAGGAGAAATACCCACTTTTTGCAGAGCGAGCTACATGCAGTGCTGGGGCAAAGCAGCTTAAGGAATAACAGGGAGGGCAGGGACTCAGTACCTGGCAGTCATAAACAGGGTGTCCTCTCCAGCACATCACATCCAGGATATAGTAGGTCTGCTTGGCCTCATTGTAGATGCAGTCCAGGATGCTGTACACTGCACACACAAACACAGAAAGGTCCACACCTGCTCCAAACACTGCCCAAGCCAGCTGGCAAACACCAGGTCGCAGCTCTCTGACATTAATCCTGCCCTAATGTGAGACTGCAGGGTGCAGAAGGATCCCCTTCTGCTAAGAGAAACTGCCACCACAAAAAGCCTTGAGCTTGAGGAGTCCCACGAGGCTGCAAAGGGACCAGTCAGAAGCACAGCAAGCAAGGGCATGTTTCAGAAAATGGCACTTGCCAGATAATAAGCCTCTTTTTTCAGGGCAAAAAAAAAAAGAACTCCAAGAGGTATTAAGGAAGATGGACACCATACAGAGGTCTCTGTTAGAGGACAGAGAGGATGTTCAGGTTTAAGAGTGTCAGTCAAACAGGCAGCTAATTAAAAGATGTGGCAGGACAATGGGCAATGGTTTTAAACTGGAAAAGGGCACTTTTAGATTAGATGTTAGGAAGAAATTCTTTCCTGTGAGGGTGCTGAGTCCCTGGAACACGATACCCAGAGAAGCTGCAGCTGCCCCATCCCTGGAAGTGTCCAAGGCCAGGTTGGACAGGGCTTGGAGCAACCTGGGGTAGTGGAAGGTTCCCTGCCCTTGGCAGAGCAGTGGAACAAGATGAGCTTTAAGGTCCCTTCTAATCCAAACCATTCTGGGATTCTATGTGCATATCTAGCATTAAAAGCACCGGATAGTGTTCCCATCTAGTCATCTCCAGAGATACAGAAACAGGCCTGAAGCTGACTACCCCCAGCACTAAAAAGGGGCATAGCTGTGGGACTTGGGAGAGCTGGAGGAACAGCACTGGGCCTGCCAGCACACACGCTCCCAGGGAGAAGCAAGCAGCTCCCCTCCCTCTATCCCCAACACCTCCTCACACCTGTACCTTTGTCACTGGTTGAGTTATGCCGATTTCCCCCAGGCAGCAGGGACGGGAACCTGTTGACACAGAAGCCACTCTTGGTATAAGCTGCTGTTGTGCCCTGTGGGGAAAAAAGGAGAGACGAAACCCAGTCTGGCCAGTTTTATGTAGCTGGAAACAGCTCCAGGTCCTTTAGCAGCTGGTGGGATCCCACTTACCCTGGAGGCCACGACAAGAGCCCTTTTCCCGACAGGACACACCACCACAACCCACTCCTGCTCCAGATCTGAGGGGACATCCACCAGCCACTCTGACAGCATCAGCTATAGAGATTCCAGGGAGAAGAACCAGTCAGTAACAACTTTCCTGAAGTTATGGACAACAAACTGCCCAAGCATAAAGTAAGGAAGGGTTGACTTTGCTTTGACAGCTACACAGGGTGCTTTAGAGACAGCTGGCACTGCTTGTCACCCCCAAAAGGGCTCCCTCCCTCCCTCTAACACATTCTTCCCCAAGTCCTTTTCTTGCTTCCCAGCTGCTGACTGAGCTTCAGACCACAGCACAGGATTCACAACCCTTGCTTGGGCACCCCACACCTCCCCACGGGGACACAGGCGGCTCCTCACCTGATTGGCGTAGCGCTTGGGCAGCTTTTTGCCAGCATCCACGTCCATCGCCTCTTCCTCCGCATCTTCCCCCTCCTTCTCCTCGTCCTCGCTCTCCACCCCTGCCCAGTCGTCCTCCGCCAGCCTCCTGGCATGGTTCACGTAGTCCAGCCGCCTCCTGGGGTCGAGGAAACAAGCCGGCGGGCAGGCAGGTCACCCACGGCACCCCCTCACCCAGCCAGGCCCGCTCCCCGCACGCAGCCCCGGGGCGGCCTAACGCGCCCCGCGCCCCATCCCGCAGGCGCCTCCCGCTGCCGCGCTCACTCTCTCTGGATGCGGAGGAGCCGCTGCCGGCGCTCGACCTGCCCGGGACCGCCGCGGG
>VZTX01035606.1:0-15405 GCA_013400915.1 Pardalotus punctatus | reverse complement strand
GCGCCACGGCCCCGCGCGGGGGAATGCGGAGGCTGGGGCCGCCTGAGAAGGGCTCTTTGTGCGGGGCCGGGCACAGGCACAGGCGCGGGGACAGGAGCAGGCACAGGCACGCCGCGGGCGGAGCGCTCGGCTGTGCAGTCATCTGGCAAAACCCCCGTGCGCCCCCGCCTCCCCGCACCGCACACGCTTTTTTTCTTAAAACAATCCCCCCGCGTTCTCGCGGCGGCTGGCGGACAGGGCAGCGTCACGGGAGGCTCCGATGGGAGGGAAAAGCGGAAAGGAAAAAAAAAAAAAGGATAGGAATAAGGAAAGAAAAAAAAATTGAAGCTGGACAAAGAGCTCCGGTGGCAGCGCGGGAAGCGCTGAGAGCGGTGGTGCCACCGTGGGCAGCCTGGAAAGGGACACGATGCTCCGGGACCAGGAGGGGATGCTCGGCATCCCAGGCCAAGGCAGGAGGCCAGTAGGGCTCTCTGGAATTGGGGTTCCTGCACAAAACCCTGCCACCCAATTAGTTTTTGGACCATTTCCAATTCCAGTGCAGGCAAGTGGGGGTTTGAGCACACGGATGGGAAACCAAAGCAAAGCCCAGCCTGAATCTGGGCATGGTTATTAGCCAGGAGGTTAATTAGTGATTGGAAGAAGAACCCTGAGGGACAGGGAAGCCCCTGCCTGAAGGCACAGGGCGGGCTGGGGTCATGGGCAGCGCCCAGGCTGGGGGCTACCTCACACCTGGCTGGGCTGCTCAGGTGCTTTCCAGGCTTGTGCTTCAGGAAACCCCTCAACTTTCACGGAGCTGGTAGACTATTTTAAAATTAATTTCTATTTGTTTGTGTTAAGAGCTGATTTATGGCCACAATAAACTCCAGAATCGAAGAGACAGCAGGGAAGGGCTCAGCTTGGATGGGTCAGGATCATGGCCAGCACATCCTCCTCCCTCACACCTGGCAGCTTCTACACTGCTCCTGCATCTTCTGTAGATAATTCTGCACAGAACGAGGCTACTCCTGCCCAGTCTGAAACAGCAAATCTGAGACAAGCAGGGAAGAGCACATTCCTGGCTGTGGATGAAGCCATAGGACAAATTTCACCATTCCCTCCCCTCACAGGTCCCAGAGCTCACTCAGACAGAGACCGGAGCTGCATTTCAATGCCCCACAACCTCAGCAGCTTTAGGGAGTCCTGGCTGCAGAGGAAAGCCTGGAAGACAAGTCTCACATGCAAAGCAAGAGATCAAAAACCAGGTGAAGAATCAGGGCAATCCAAGCTCTAGTTATTTTTCTACTTTTCCAGGTCTGGAAAGGCTGGGTTCAGCAGAGTGAAGTTCAACTCCCAGGCATACTACAACTTCACCATGCATCCACCTATTTCTCCAGGGACTAAAAACCTCTCCTAAAGCTCTGCCCAGGGAGCTGAGCTTTATTTTCTGTAAGAACCATGTGGTGGTGTCAGGGATTCCAGGTGAGCAGACGTGGAGGATGTGACATCCCCACGGGCTCAGCCAGGTGAAGATCACCCTGTGGTTTTTCCTTTGGCATTTCCCAAGCGAGGGCTACCCAAACCAAACCCCAAACAGCTCATGGAAATTAGCATAGGAGACATTAAAGCTCGGCTTTAATTACAGATATATGTGTTGGCAGAGGACAGGGCGGGTGCTGCAGGATCAAAACAGCTCAGGAGGGCCATTAGAAAGCGGCTTTGAGGTGGTGAAATGTGGCCAAGCAGCCCGGGGTCCTGAGGAGCCTCTGTGAAAGCCCCGGTGTGGTCACGCTCCCAGCTTCAGGCGTGACGTGCACCCTGCTCCCAAACCAGGCAGGAATAGCTAAAAATACTAGTGTGTCTCCCTCACTGTTTCCACTGACTCATTAACGTGCTGAGGAGGCACCAAATGCTCCATCTTAGCTGGTGATGGAGGTTGATGGCACCCCCATCCCAATCCTGATCCCAGCGATCGCCAAGCCCTGCTCCAACACGCAATGCTCCCTCTCCCAGCACCATTCCAGCAGGCAATCTCACAACTCTACATTTCTGGGGTGTGTTCCACCGAGGGACCAGGCTGTGGCTGAAGCACCAGGCAGGACAGGGGACAGCAGTTGGTCCCCATCCCTGTGGATAGGGGTGCCACACGTGCTCCTTGCAGGGGTGAACACACTGATTTACACCCTCAACTGTCTGGGGCTGCCGGCCATCCCGGTGGCTTTTTTTGTTTCGGGGGGTCAGGCAGAGGCTGGGAGCTGGATTCCCACAGCACCAGGCTGGGATGTGTCTTCCCCCTCGGAATAAGTATCTGAGGGCAAACTGTGGTGAGGGGGGACACGATTAATAAGGCACTGCACTGCCGGCCCATAAATCTGCATGATTCATGGCCAATGTGAAGGGTGATGGAGAAGGCCTTGTCCAAGGTCAGACAGCGAGTCCCTGGGGACAGCTTGGGAACAGGAACAGCGGCCCCAAATTCCCACTCTGCTCCCAGCACCGAGCCTGGGCCAAATCTGGCTCTGCTCAGCACGGGCACGTGCATTTGTTGTGTCTGCTGCACATCCTTCAAGAGTTACAACCAGTGGCCCAACGCTGCAGCTACTCCAGCAAGGCTCCAGGAAAGCTCAGCACATCAGACAATCAAAAGCATGAATGAGTTGCAGGGGTATCAGAGCCAACGAGCTCTGGTGCCACGCTGCTGCCTCAGCTCCGCTCTACTCCTCTGCTTGCCGGGCTGCCACAGCTCCCAGCACCTCCTGGCCCCACCAGCAGCGCTGGCAGAGTTGGGGTGCCCATCGCAGCCCCCCCAGCCTGTGGTTTGTGCTCTGGGTGCTCCCTGTGTGTGGCTCCGGTGCTGCCAGCCCTTTGTTCGCTCCGTCCCCGCCCGCGGCGCGCAAGGCTTTTCCTCCAACCCACCAGCAACAGGTTTTGTCCGTCCGCAGCAATGCGGGCACTGAAAGCATCCCGAGGCAGATGTTTCTGCGACCTCTGACCCAAGACTAATGTTTTCCTTTCTGCACTAAGCTGCCATCTGCCACGGCCGGCACAGATGACACCCAGGCACTGCCGCAGCCCAGCTCGCCCCGGCACGGCTCCCGCATGGCGGCACGGGGGCTTTGTTCGAATTCGGGATGCACAGCCCTGCACAAGCGCAGCCTGGGGCAGGGGGTGTCTCGGAGGTGCTGGGTGCACAGGGGATGCCCTGGAGGTGGGGGCTCAGCCTGCATCACCCCGCAGCTCACACCACCCACCGTTCTCCTGCCCGGCCCCAGCATGACGTCCCAAGGAACCCCGAGACCATGGCAGGGCTGGAGGTAAAACCCACTCTGGGCTTAAAATGTACCAAAAAACCCAAGAAGCAAAGTGGAAACCGGGTGTAAACTGGAGCACATGTAAGGACTGTCCCCCACGCCCATCCCATGGGGTGGGAGGTTCAGGGGGCAGCCCCACACTGCAGGAGGGGACAGAGGGCTGGCGGGGACCCCCATCCCGGCCCCTGGCCCCACATCCAGGCTGCCTCTTATCTGCTCTGCTATCACCTAACCTCTTCCTCACCCTCAACTGCTGGGAGCACAAACTGCTGTGGTTGTTTTCCCCAAGGTATGAACAGCGTGGGAAAGCTGAGCAGGGCAGGCTCAGGTCTTTACTCGAGCACCATTTTGGGGGTACTTGAGACTAATGGGACCAGGACAGTCCCTGGTGCTGGGTGTAGGGTCTCCAAACTTGGGGAGCAGCCCCCACCCCCACAGGCTGGGCTGGGGGATGCTGCTCTTGGCTCCTGCTCTCTGCTCTATGGTACCTGTGCTCAGAACAGCCACCTCAGATGAAACCCACAGTCTCAGGCAGAGCCACCCCAGCACAGAGAGGGTTCAGGACCACAGCTGTGACCTTGCATGCTGCAGAGGGTCCCCACAAGGGACCACCACAGCCCTAGAGCTCTGTGCAGCAGCAAATGTGCTGCGTGGCCTGAGGATGGCTGTGCCAGCATGGTCAGGACCCCGTGGAGTGAAGCAAGTGGCCAAATGTGAGCAGGACACTCAGATTTCACATGTTTGCTGCCAACAGCTGAGGGAAGGAGAAACAACCCACAGGAGAGCCTCCCTTAGCTGCACAACAGCCCACAGCCAGTGCGGGCTGCTCCCAGGTGCAGAGCAGTGACACGGCCCTACCCCACTGTCCCCACACTTCTTGGGGTAACCGTCATCCTCGGGCTGACAACGGGAACCACAACTCCTGCCCCACACCTTCCCCTCAGCCCAGCAGCTGCAGAGCCCCGGGAGCAGGGAGCCTGCTTTCCACCAGGCAGCCACGCAGCAGAGTCACTTTTCCAGTTGTGCCGGTGGCTCCCTGCCTGGCACAGCCTGGGAGCAACACCCCAGCTTTCTCCAGAAGTTACACCCTTCCCCGTAAGACACGTTTGCTCGCTGCCAGCCCAGGGAACCCTGATCTCCTCTGGCTCCAGTCTGACCAGAAAAAAGGCCAGTGCTTGGGGATATGTCTCCGTGTCCCTGAGAGAAGAGACCTGCTTCTTACTCCATCCTATTCCCTGACTTCCCCAGAATCCCTCCCATGATGCATGGAGCAACAGGTGCATACCGCTGTCCCCAGGATGGCTTCCTGCCTTGGAAACATCCTGTCCACCCAGGAGCACACTCTGGAGCCAGGGGAAAGCAGGGAGGTCTGGAAAACGATCCTGCTGGGAAATCAGAGCTCAGCACCCTTCTCTCTGCCCCCATCACCTCGGCCGGCATCACCTAGAGCCCGCAGAAGGAGATGAGTGCAGGGAGAGGGGGAATACTTTTGGATGCTGCCCTAACCTCCTTGGAGCACACGGGGCTGTGGATGCTCTCTCTGCCCTGGCAGCCAGGGGCTGGGGGGCTGCTTGAGCCCCCTCTGTCAGTGGGCACCGCTGGGCTCAGCACACCTCACCTGCAGCTTCACTCGCTGGTTTCTGGCACGTGTGGCTGTTAAGAAACCAAAGGCTTCACCACAGCTCCCAGGAGAGCCAAGGCAGAGCTGCCCAGCTCCCCTCACCCATGTGGGGCACCCTGGCTGGGTGATGCACCCTAAAGCTCCCCTGGCACTGGCACAGCCCCACCGAAACCTCCAGCAGCCACGACAGAGCTCCCAGTACAAAAACCCAGCACAAGACCTAAGCGGTGGTTTTTTAAGAAGTCTCATCCAGGTCCTGCTTTATTAAACACTCTGGGACACCAGCCTGGGAAAAAAGCAGAGTTTCACACAGGGAGGTGGTTGGCAAAGCAGCAGGTTACTCCAAGTGACATCAGGTTAATAAAGCAAGAGCAGATCTCCATTCTTGTTTAATTAAAAAAGTAAACTGCAATCCCAAGTCTTTGATGTGTTTTTTTCCCCCTTGTTCCATTTCATTTTTGACCTAGCCCAAGTCATCTAATTGAGATTTTAAGATCCAGACTTTCATCTGGAGAGAAACTAAAGGAATTCCCAAAGCTGGAAATACTCGTGGACAGGAGTGGGGAAAAACATGCTAGAGCCCTGTTCCTCCTATGAAGAAAAAAAAAAGGCTTTGTTTCTTAAGCAGACATTAGTCAGGACAGTTTGGGAATCAAAGTTCCCATTGTAATGAAAAACAATATAATCCCATTACTAAGCAGAGTGGCCAGGCTATTCACGGGTGGTAACTGGCTACCTGGGAAGGAGCTGCCTTTCAATGGAGCTTCATTCACAATAAACATGAAAGATGTCGAAGGAAGAGCCCAAGACAAAACTTGCCTCATTCCCACCCTCAACAATGGCTGCTATGAAATATTTGTTTTCCCCAGTTGATGTTTTTTATATCCTCTGCCGGTGTAAAGCTGCATGGCCCCATTGTTTGTGGGAGCACGGCTCACTCCGCTCATCCCGAGCCCATTTATGGGGTGACCATGAAGGATGTGCTTCCAGCAGAGGATCCCCAGGGAACACAGCCTGGGCTGAGGCTGGCACATGGGCCCACCACCCATCCAGGTGACTTCCCTGGGACAGGTGCCCCCACAAGCACCCACAGTGCCTGGTGTGCCCATCAGACACTCGAATGGCACCTGCGGCATCTGAGAGCACTCCCTGCAACTGCTCCCTGCTCTGATTCCTCATTTGGAAATCCGTCCCTTTCAGAGTGTTTTATTCTTTAAGTTGGCAGAAGAAGAAGTCAGAATTTGGGGGAGATGAGGAATTTCCACCTCCACAGGCTGCCCATCAGCCCAGCATTGCTGGTGCCTGAGGTCACTCTTCATTTCCTCACCTCTTTTGGGGTAAATGCCTGTTTTCCCCTACTCTGGACCCAGCCCTTGCTGCCCGTGCAGGTTGAATTCACTCTGCTGCGGTCTCAGAGCTCTAGCACACACAGCCTCGGTGTCACCATCTCACTAAGTGATGATGGACTCTTTC
This sequence comes from Pardalotus punctatus, assembly GCA_013400915.1. NCBI lineage: Eukaryota > Metazoa > Chordata > Aves > Passeriformes > Pardalotidae > Pardalotus > Pardalotus punctatus. The sequence continues at coordinate 9,024 of VZTX01035606.1, read as the reverse complement.
TTTTTTCCCCTTTCCCCCTCAAACCAAGTTTTGGCTAAACACCGCGCTGCCCCAGAGCCAAATATGGAAAACTCCCACTCGTGACCCCACCATCCCACTCGTCTAATCCCGAATATAAAACCTATGATTAGGATCTGAACAGCCACCGAAAGTTTAAACAAGCTAAATTTAGCCCTGATATTTATAAACAAGGAGGAGAGGGGGGTTTTGCAGAGCACACGGGTGCCCCTGTGGCACAAAGCCAACCGAAAGCCAGAGCAATTCCTGCTGGGATGTTTGGGGGGAGATGGGGAGTGGGCAAAGGTGGCAATGGCCAGACAGGGATGGATCCAGCTCCCCTCAACCTCACTGCCATGGAGCTGCTGGTTTCCCTTTGCAAGCAAAGCTCCCAAAAATAGTTATTAACAACAAAACTCTTGCCCACTTGGAAACCGTGTGCTGAGTGATGTAAAACACCCGAGAGCAGACGGGTATCAGCTCCCGGGATCTGTATCCCGGGATTTCTGTTGCCGCCGAGTTTAACCAAGGAAACGGCGAGAGAGGGAGGGAAGCCTCTGCCTCCGACACCTTTTGCCGGCAGAAATCCCTGTGTCAACATGACGCCCTCGCCGAGGGAGCAGGGACAATGGTGGCGGCTCTGCCCTCCGGCCGCAGCCCGCATTCCTGCCCCCCTCCCCTGGAAACCCCCCTTTTGTGGGGAGCAGCAGGCCCTGTGAAAGGGCCGTCTGTCGCCCTGCCTTTTGACTTGGAGGTCTGTGTCTAACATTTTAATAGGGGCTGGGGGCCCGGGACAGGCCCCCCTCCTCCCGGGCTGCTCCCCCGCGGGGTCACTCTCCCAGCCCGCCCCAAAGCTGCACATCCCACCGGACAGCCACATTCCTCCACCTGCTCCAGAGGAGCCATCCCATGGGTCATCCATCCCTCCACAGTGCCTTTGGGAGGGTCTCCTCCTGATCCTCCCCGAGCAGGGATGCTCCAGTGGGGCAGGAGCGCTGGGGACATGCCCTCCTCCACGGCTGCTCATTGATAGCAGAAAATTCCTTAAAAATAAACCACTGGACACCCACAAATGCTCAATCCCCAGGCAGAGATGCCAGCAGGGAGTGTGTGGCCCTTGGGGTTCCCGTCACCCCACTGACACGGGACAGAGCAGCTGACAAAGCCAAGAACCACAGTGCCAAAGGCTCCTTTCCATGCTCCTCTTGGGGACAGGTGTGACGGGCACAGGTAGTGTCAGGAGCCAGAGGAGGATGAGGAGGAATCGGCAGCAGGATGCCAGGCTCAGTCCTGACAACAGCTGAAGACTGAACATGCACAGCCCAGAGGGCAGAAGCAAACCTGGCACTGCCACTCTCAGCCATGCTGACTTTAAATCAAGCCCAAAGCACCAGATTCCCCCACCCCTGGGTGCCCCCCTGGCACCCAGCCCTCCCAGCCCACCACCACCGGCCACTTTGCCTGCAGGGTGCCCCTTCTATTAAATAAGGGCAACGTTATAGCATCATTAAAACTTAATAAATCCATTTCCCATATAAATACCATTAAATTCAGGTTTTGGGGAAGGGAATTAGGGTGAAAACTTGTTAAAAGAAAATGACTTCGGCGCAAATAAATTTTTGCAACTTGACTGAGCATGAAAGTTTCCCATTAAAATGCAACCCGGCTCCCTTTGCTGGAAATGTGCAAGAGCCTAATAACCATGGCCTAAACATTAACTGTTTAACTGGCTTTTCCAATATTAACTCCAGGCTGCCATGGGGGGAAGGGGAGGACGTGATGGGTGAGAGCTTAAAGCAGACATTAATTACTGCTGTGCGAGGGAGGCACACCCCGAACTTGCTTCTCACCAGCACCCTGCTCCCATGGCACACGCTGGGATTTTGGGCTTGTTCTGTGCAGGGCCAGGAGCTGGACTCAACATCCTTGTGGGTCCTTTCCAGCTGAGGATATTCTGTGATTCTATGATTCCCAACAGAACCGATTTTGAGCATGGCTGGCTTCAAGCACAGCATGAATCCTGCTGCAGTGAGGTGCTGGGCATGAGTCCTGCCCCATCAGTCAAACTCCATGATCACTGTAGGTTACTTCAACTGAAAATATTCATTTTGGGGGCAGAGCTCCCCATATGACCCAGCCAAACATCTCTCCCCCATCCCCAATGCCTCACACAGGTTTTATTCCTGCAAGTCTCGCACCAAGCACTGTATTTGCCAATGGGAACCTCCAGCATCATCAGGTTGCCCAGAGAAGCTGTGGTTCCCATCCCTGAAGTGTTCAAGGCCTGGTTGGACAGCTTTTGGAGCAACCTGGTCTCATGGAAGGTGTTCCTGCCCATGGCAGGGGCTGGAATGAGATGATCTTTAAGGTCCCTTTCAACCTAAACTATTCCACAATCCTGTGATCACCCAATTAACAACTGCAAACTGCTTGAGATATGTGGACACCCCAACACTGTCCTGTACCACAGACCCTTCCCTACAGGGCATCTGCCAGCATGAGGAGGTGACAGGAGAGGACCTGACCCACCAGATGTGCACTAGAGGAAGGCAGAGTCCAGACGTGGCTGTACAGGTGTGAACAGGCACCATCACACCTGTAAGACCCAAATGTTAAACACTGGGGAGTTCCCAGGTGGGCATCTCTAACTGTCCTGGGGCTCTCCAGGCAGGCACATGGGAGCTGCCATAGCCTGGTGTCACTGGGACAAGGACCAAGGTCTGCACAGGCTTCCCAACACCACACACGAGAGCTGTGCTGTGAAGTCCAGTCAGGAGGGCCTGACCCTCACACCTCTCTGCTCCTGGGTGCCTCCACACTCAGATACCCAAAAATCAAAAATACAACATTCCCCCTTGATACCAGAGCAGCGTTTCTGTGTTTATTCCCGATGTCTGGCTGCAGCAAATCCGGGCTCATGAGGGCTCCATGCTGCGAGGCAGCATCAGGGACTGATGGGGTTTGGGCACAGCTGCTGGGGTGGGTGGTGGCACCACCATCCTTCGGGCATGGGGCTCAGCACCCTGTGCCACGGGCATGCAATGAGATGAAAACACCATTTGGGAAGAAATTGGAATCACCCCAAACCATCACTTCCTCAGACTGCTGGTCTTTCTAACCCTGAGCACAAAGCAAAGAGCTGCAGGAGAAACCCATCTTGGGGAGTGGTGAGTGAGCAGTCCCTTGGTGCTGCCCCATCCCAGGCAGCAGCAGGAGCCTGGCAAGTCCCCAAGGATGGCTGGACATAGCCCCCAGTGGAGCAGGGAACCCTCAAAACCTTTTTGGCCACTGGGAAGAAGGCAGGACTCAACCAGACCTCACTAAAGGTCTGCTTTCCCAGGGGGGTTTAAATTACATCTCAGAGGCTCTTCCACCCTGCAGCCTCAACACATGGTACAAAACCTTCACCTGGCAGCATGTTAACCACAGAGAAGTCTCCATCCGGATCCAGAGCTCACCAGCTCTCCCTAAGTGCACCCTGAGGCTACTCCCTCGTTAAACACACTGATGCTCTATAAATTTCACATTCCACTCATGTACACATGCTGCTACCACTTGGGACACCAAGCAACACGAGCAAAACGAGGGCCACCACACCTCCAGGCCTGGAAAAAGCAGGTTAATTTCCAAACAATGTTATTTTAAAACTTGCTAACTGCCTCCTGATTATGTTGTCCGAGCCCTTAATTTGTGAATAGCCTGCTCTTGCAGTGACTTATACGTGTCACCCTCATGCTACATACAATAAACCATAACAGCCTGGGAGGTGAGGCCAGGTGTGAGGTATCAGCTGGAACAAATGGACGTGCTGTGGCTGCCAGCAGGAAGGAAGACAGAGGGTCAGGTGTTAAGATGGAAGAGATTTTGGTGGAGTAAAATAAACCAAATACCATGAAGGATATTTGGGAGTATTTGGGTATTCCAGTCACAGGGAGCAGAGCCTCATGCACTGCATCACACCACGAGACCATGGAACTGGAAGATGCCCCTGCTCATTGCAGATGACCTTTAAAGGTCCTTTCCAACCCAAACCATTCTGTGATCACACAGCTTTGAGTACCTGGTAAGGAATAGTCCCACTAATCTCAGGTGATGAAGACCCTGTGAGCTCCTGATCCCCTCTGCATCACCCCCTCTCTCCTGCTCATCTCTGTGCTGTGGGTGCTGCTGAGGGACCCACTGAGAAATCTCCTCTCAAACATATCCCTTGTTCATCACACTCTAGCCACCACAGGTATCTAAGCCATGAGAACAACCAAGCAAAAAACCTCAGCCCAAGAAAAACATCCCAAGGCCAGAGAGCAGGAGTGAATGGGACCACCGGAGACAACTGATACCCATCAAAACACCTTGCAGAGAGCAGAGATACAAACAGATTCTTTTAGACAAGACCTAAAACTCCGACTGCTGTTCCAGAGACCTCACCAGCTGCGCTTCAGTTTCTCTTCCACTGGAATCCGCAACAGGTGACACTTCTGTATTTTTAATCTCCCCTCTTACCCATTTCCACCTTGTTCTTTCCGACAATGAGATCAGACTCGAAAGAGCCATCAAGAGTTCTCAACATGGCTGAATCACTGCTCGTCTACTTCTTTAAGAGCTTCCTCTGGTTGATTGTTCAACACTCCACCCTCTTCCTCTCCAGCACCGAGACTGCATTTTTTCTTTGTTATTATTTCATGGAAATAACGTTGGGTTAAAGCACATGAGAAAAACCAAACCAGAAGGAAACTTCCGCCCTTTACAATGAGATAACAATGACTGAGCAGTCGAAAAACTTGAAGGGCACAGAAACTCGCAGGGCTCACATCACTCCTCTGCCTTCCTGGTTGTCTCCTGAAAGGGTTTTGAGCTAAAATAATCACCTCTTCCCGCTATGGTTCCCCTCAGAATGTTTCTTCCCGTGTTTCTGGCCTGCTGCCCGTGGAAGCTGGTGGTGGCAGCGGGCACCAGCTCAGGAGCCATTGCCCTGGCTGAACGACAACGCCACGCTGATTCATAAACAGAGGAAGTACTTTAGCAAACCGACTTTTCCCCCTTTTCAGCACAAGCCCAGTGATTAATTTAACTTATTCTTTCCCTCCACCATCTCTTTGGCTTCTCTGAGCAAGAGGAGAACCCAGGCACAGCTCCTCTGGCTTTAATGGTGAGAAGCTGGTGGAGCAGGGCTGGAAACTCAGCCCTCTTTCAATGCCATCTGCTTTTAACTAGCGGAGCAAGGGAGGTCCTGGGAATAAACGTCACATGGCACAGGGAGCTAAAATCAGCCCGACTCATTTGCAGGGATGCCAGTCAAAACTAGAGTTATCCAACAGTCTAATTAGGAGCTATCACCAGAAGTCAAAATGACCTCTTGGAAAAACCTTCTCATTTAGTCTGGGAAAATGCCTTAGTCCAAGGCAAGTGCCTTTTCTGGAATGCCACAGCTCCCCAGCACCACGGAACCTCACGCCAAGCCCCGCAGCAGCAGGAACTTCTAAAGCTCCAGCTCTGGGACAGAAACACCCCGTGCCTTCAGCTGGGTCTGTGCAAGACACACAAAACTCTGCTGCTGCTCTTCTTGAGCTGAAAGACCTGGATAACCCTGCCAAGATGGAAAGCAGCTCCAAAGGAGCTTAATTAGGGTGCTTCTGTCGCAAGCCCTCCAATCCAACGCTTGGTCCCCTCCATTCCATTAAAGCCCTGCATGCCCCGCGCTGCCTGGCAAAGGGACAAGCAAGATAAGGTACCTGGACCTCTACAAACTATCCCTGTAAAATAAGAAAAGGCAGAGAAAGCTCCTGGTCTCGCACTGGCGATTCCCTTTCCGTAACAGGGCTGATAACCCGGGGCTGGAGTTATCAGAGTCGGCTCCACGTAACCCAACGAGCTCTCTCCCGCCACAAGCGCCGGGACACTCGTCCTCTGGAGCAGCGTCCCCCTTGTACGCTATTTATTTCACTCCACTTTCTAATTGGATTTGTGGGGGCAGCACAAAGGGGCTTTATGGCCCAACTTTGTTAAGTGCCAGGCCGAGCAGAGATGTGGCCAGCAGCCAAAATGGTGCATTTCACGCAGGCGCCAAAGGGCAGTGCCAAGCTTTTCTGCGTCTGGTATCTTGTGCTCTTGGCTCTGCTTTGTTTAAGAGCTTGGAAGCAAAACTCCTCATCAAGAGATATTCAAACAAAGTGAAAAACCAGGATTTTGCGAGCTGTTATCAGGTAACTTGGGAAGTTGCACCTCCTTCAGTCTGGCTGTGCCTCCAATATCTGTCCCCATCGCTCTGCACGGGACAAGAGCTTTAACACACCCGGAGCACACACCTTGTGCTCCTGCAAAAATAACTTGCGCACACTCACGAAGCAACTGCAGCCAAGAGAGAGGTGGTTACTCACAGCCAGCAACCAAAAAGTTCTTCAAAGTTAACTTTTTCTCTTAAAAAAAAATCCCACCCCAAGCCTACTTTGGAGGCTTCTCCAAACAGAGCTCGCACACATCAGATCTAATTAGATTCCATCACCATCTGCACATGAAATGTAAATCAGGAGTTGCAGAGACTTAAGAAAAAAAAGGAAAGAATGACCACAAGGAAAAGGAGGGGTGTAAGGTTGGGGAGGGGGTGGAGGGTTGGGCATTCTGGGAAGCCATACATGATTAGTCACACAGCATTAATCTGCCTCCCTTAACAATAGCTGCCGAATTTCGACCGAATCCCAGCTGTCGCTCTTTGAATGAAAGAAAACAAGATTTAGAGCGTCAAGCGTTGGTAAGGGCTTCTGTGCAAAAAAAAGTGGCGTGCATTCATTAGTGCCTCACAAAGGGACCCAGCCTTTGTCCATTAAATTGCTCATGTGCCTGATTGATTTGCTGATTTATTTGCACCAAAGGGTTGGGGGGCTCAGCTTGGAGAAGGGGGTGGGAGGTGCCCGGCTACTGGGCAGAGTAACGGCACCCAGGCGGATTTGCAAAAAAGCAACACACATTGTCAAGGGAAACTGCCATTCAACAGGTTGGGATTGGAAATGCCTTCAGGTTCCTCCGCCGAGGACTTCCTATTTGGAAATTTGGGGTGGGTGGGAACGTCTCCCCGCCTGCTCTCAGCTCAGGCCGTGTTCAACAGGCAGAGGGGAAATCTGGCCGGAAAACAGAGCCTTGCCCATTCACATTTCTTTTATGGAATAGTTTTAAAAAGGGAGCTGGAGTCTTATTCATTTCTCTTGGTTATTGTTCCCTGGGAGCCTGGAGTGAATCGGCCATCGCTGCGGTGGGTCGGTTGGTCCTTCAAAGAGTCCCAACGCTTTACACATCCGTTTCCCCACAATCAGCTTGGAGAAAGCCCCAGCCTGGGTGCCAGGTCCCACCAGGAACGCCAGGCTAGACCACAGCTTGGCACCAGCACCGGCAGGGCTGCAGGAGGAGGTGCCCTGCTCCCCTGGCGATGCCTCGTCAGCCCACGGACACCACCGGGGCAGCTCCAGCAGCCAGAGCCATACGATGGAACCTCTCTTGAGTGTTTATTGGAGATGTACTGGTCACCCCATGAACTGCCAGTGTGCAAGGGACTGAAAGGCAACGCTTCAGGGCCAGGAGGGAGTAGCTGGAAGACAGACAGACAGACAGCCTCCCTCCCCACCCGACGGTCCAAGGAGTGCCGCAGGCTGGCCCTACCTCCTGCTCCATCAGCAGGGCAGTCTGCATAGGCTAACACCAGCAAAACATGGCCCTTTGCCCATGTTTTTCCACCCAGCCAGGAACAAAGCCCGATCCTGCCAAACTCGCAGTGACTCCTACACAAGCAGGTTATTCTTGCCACTCAAGGAAAGAAAACGCATCTTGCCCTATTAAATCCAGAGCCTTCAAAGCAAAGTCAACATGCATGTCAATAACTTTGGTCGGGGGAGATGAAAATCCTCTGGCTGCTCCATACTTACTGGCACACCTCCGTCCCGTTGGGAAAAGTTTCACACTTGCCCCCGTTGAGGCAGGATTCAGCAAGCTGTGAGCACCGTAAACCTGCAAACAGAGGGACAGCATTAGCTACAGCTCCGGGCCCTGGTGGCAGTGTGGAGACTGCATCCCCTGGTGTCACCCGGGCTGGGGACAGGCTCACTGAGACCCCCAGACCCCCTGTGCCTGCACAGCCTGGTGACGTGGGGGTGCAGCAGCCAGCAGCCCCCACCCACAGGGTGACAGAGGGGGCAGGGTCTGTGTGACCCCTGCACTGAGAGGCTCACCTAAAAATAAACCCAGGATGGGTGTGAGGGTAGGCTGTGCCTGCTCCTCCAGCAGGAGGACTGACAGAGAGAAACCCCAGATCAGGCTCTTGATTGACAAATGCCATTTGGGAAAAACTATCTACCCCGGGGCCCATTAGTTACCGTGAGCTCGGTAACGAAATGAGTCGCCCGGCATAACTTGCTATGAGTAAAGGTTTCATTGTCTGGCCCTCAGAGCCAAATTCTGCAGAGTTACCACAGCAACTCGCTGAAAGTACCAGAATCGCTTCCGATTTCCACCCCGGCTCGCTCTTCCCCTTCTCTGCCCGCTCGCTCTTCACGGTAACTGGTTCTGCGACACGCGTGTGCAGCCGGGGCAGTTTCACATTGAGCGACTGCAGCTTCGCACCGCCACCGCCACAACCCAAATCCTGCCCTGGATGGGTGCCAAGCCCACGCACACTCGGGACACCCCGCCGGGGCTCCGTGTTCCACGGCAGAAGGAGTGGGGTGCTGGGGACCACTCCAGCGGGGTGCTGGGGACCGCTCCGGTCGGGCACAACTTTCTGCCAACTTTGCCTCCGAGGGCTCCCAGCCCCGCTGCGGGGTGAAGGCAGCAAAAAACCCTCCCCGGGCTCTCCGGAGGAGGCTGCTAACTCGGGCCTGGGGCAGAGGGGCATTGCAGGGTCCCGACCCGGCGGGACGGCCTGACCCCCACTCCGTCCCGGACCCCCTGTCGCTTTTGGGGCTTTTTTCCCCGGCCCCGACCCGCTGCCCCCGACGGTCCCGCAGCGCTTTGCGGCGAAGCTCCCGGACCCGCCCCGCAAGGGGG
>VZTX01035590.1:0-16265 GCA_013400915.1 Pardalotus punctatus | reverse complement strand
CCCTGCCCATGACAGGGGTGTGGAATGGGATGAGCCTTAGCCCTTCCCAGCCAAAGCATTTCATTGTTCTAAGATCCCAGGCCCCCAACATTGGGTCACCTCCTGAGATGAGCAACCTTCCCATGCAGGGACGGTTTCTTCTCAGAGTTTGGTTGCCATGCCGTCATCCCAGAGGCAATTTCTGAGGGAAAGCAGGAGTGCCTCAGGAGCATGTCTAGGGTACTTTCAGTTGGTATGTGATGGAGATGCACTGACTGATCCAGGGTGTCCATGGGAGCATTTTCCATCCAGCAGCATGATATTGCAGAGACTCAGGGCAAGTTAACTGGAGTTCTGAGCTGCTCCTCCCGGCACCTTGCCTCTGATATCTGAAGCTTGCACTGGGTGTCTGGACACAGCCCTACAGCATGCCCCGTGGACTCAAGTGCAGATAGCATCTGACTCCCTTGTCCTGGCAAGAAGATTGTCTTGTTTTATAATGCTGCCATCCAGATGCCAAAAACGCACTTTTGCCATCCAGTGGAGGGAAGGTTGTTAAGAATGAAGGCGTTGACACAACCTACCTTTAGGGGAAATGGCACAGAGCAGCATCCCTAGTTCAAGAGGCTGTCTGAGTTTAGCAATAGTCTCTTGTTCCCAGGCTCTGGGCCAGGGTAAATTGGCTGCAGTGTACTTTGGGAAGGATGGTTTTGCCTCCAGGAGAAAAAGAGTTTAGCACAGCTCTGCCGAGAGTCCCTCTTAAGCTCATCTACACAAAGGGTTGGGTGCCAGTGCCTTGGATGAGCTTATTACTGGACTTCCCTTGGTGGTAGCAAAAGCTGTCGTTAGCAGGTACAATGGGAAGGGGGTTGAGAGGCAAGAGGGGCCCACGAGTTTCATTTGTTTTTATGAATTAGCCTGAGTGCATGGAATGGCCTCTCCACGATGAGAAGGAGAAGAAGGCAGAGACTAAGATGACTCCTGTCTCCGTGCTCCAAGCTTTGCGTACACAAGCGCATGTTCCCAACCATGCCAAGTATTTTAATGCATCACGCGGTATCTGGGAACAATCAGAGAACAAAGAGCACCAGCCCTACTCCCTGCCCAGCCTCTGCTGCCCTGGATGCATCCCTGCCCCTGGGTCTGGATGGTGGATGAGGCAGGAGCCAGGCAAGGTCTGATCTAGTAGAGAGGTCCTGGGGGCTTCTCCATGGGCTCCATCCAACTGCTTTGCCCTGAAAACCTTCAGGTTTCGGGATTGTTTGCCCTGCAAGGGAAGGGTGAATTGGAACAGCCACGACAACTGGAGTCTCATGACCCACATGGTTCCATCCCCACTGGGGAGAAGCATGGCTGTAGCTCAGATCTCTGTGTTGCCTAAACCAGGGTCTTTTCTGTTAACTGAGATGTTTGAGGCCATCTCTGGCCTTGCCTTCAGCCACCACTCCATAGCATGTCTCCTGTGAGCCCTGTGTCGTGCCCATCAGACTCTGTCTCAGTACCTAAAGCACCTCACATGGCATTGGAGACCAATCTTTAGGTACCTGAAGTGAGCCCTTGCTGTTCATGCACCTCTTGGTGTTCATGCAACTCTGGTTGTCCTGGGACAGGCCATTTCTGGTGCTCAGCTCAACAGTAACTTTCTCAGGTGTTCTGTTCAGCCAGGCTGTCTGGATGAATGGACCATAGTAAGGTGGTGGGGATGTTCTGCCACCCCTTCCCAGAGGGGTCCACGAGTCTTCAGGAGAGATGACATCCTCAAAATCCATGTCAGGGAGCAGAACAAGTTTCATTTCCCCATCCTGGACTGCAACCTTCCCTGCACATGGATCAGAAATCCCCATTTCCTACTTGAGATGCAGTAGGAAAAAGACCAAAGATAATCTCTTTTAATGGTTTTCACCTAGAGCAGATTTTTGTATTTAAATTGCATACACCTTTAAAAATAAAGGGTAACAGCTTCTTGAAAGTTCTAGGCTTATTACACTCTACTAAATTTCCTTAATTACCAAATTTGCCAATGTTACCAGAGCAGTGGAGCAGTCACAATCAAGAAGCCCTGGTTTCTTGAGGAACTAATGCACCTTTCCACAGAAGCAAACTTTTCCACAGATGTAGGGAGACTATTTCTTTCCTTTCCATTTGCTTGCCTAGCTCAACTCAATGAGTTGCCTGGCTTCTTCAACCAGGGCTCTGAAGAGAATTGAAAAATGGCACTGAAATAAACAACAAAGTGTGCTTTAAATAAGAAACATAGTATGTATTAATCCTCAAGGGATAAAAAATGAGGTGTGAAAATCCACTAGTTCTAGAAATCTTGTTCATGGTCACTACATACATCTGTCAAGTCGGGTCACAGACAACAGAACTTTCTTCATTTACATTGGTTTTAAAACAAATTGGTGTTTCCTCTTCTATTTATCCAACACATTCAGGCTTCATCCTTGAGAACTCTGGCTGGGAGCAGCCCATGTCTGTGCTGTTTGACTCTCTCATCCTTCAAAACAGGGTGGTCCCCTACAAACAGCTTGCTGGGGCATGGAGAATGTTTGAATAAACTCATTAATAACCCATTTGTCCACTGTATTAAATTCCGTTGAATTCTGTGATTTGGGACTAATGGGTAAATACATATGCAACTTCCATTGTTCCATAATGTGAAACATCTATGTTTTAAAATCCTAAAAAATGGGTCTTCATTTATATGGTGACCTAAATACGTGTTTTTGTCCCAGAGTCATTGCAAAACAGGGCTGGGAGGGACCTCAGCTGTTCAGCTCATCCATTCCCTGCACCCCAGAGAAGCTTTGCTGTGATTTTTTGCCCATTCTTCTCATTCGTTACTCATCTCTGGTGATGGATGTTCCATGATCTCCACTTTGATGGCATACCACCTACTAGCCAAAATGTACTAAAATATTATCATTACGTGTAAAACAGCATGTTTTAATAGTTACTAGTAAATATCCTAGAAAAAATAATTCTCATAGCAAAATGAGACTAAATATAATGTTTTCAAACACGACTCCAAAATTAAATAAGTTGAAAATTTACTAAATTTGATTGAAACTGTTCTTGCCACCAGACCTCCCCCCCGCAAGCCCCTTCACTCTTTATTTTTCACCTGGATCAGTTTAGTGATCTGCTCTAGGACAATTGAAAAGCACAGGGTGATGTAGTAAGCAGTCAGAGTGGGGAGAGAAGCAATTCTTTAAGCTGGCATTGCTGAAAGGGAGACAGTCCTTGCTTTGAACCATCCTGTTGCCGGTTCAACGCGCCTGCTTTGCTCACCTTCCCCTTAACCCAGCAGGTTGCCTGTCTTCACCAGGAAGTTAAAGCAGAGAAGAGCTGCCAGGGATGAGCTCAGGGTCTCCTGTTCTTGAAAAATCACAGCGAAGCATTTTGCTTTTCAAACGCTTGTCTAACCCAACAGGAATAATTTGCGAAGGAATCCTGACTCTACTTGTCATTCCGTTCATTATCTTTATGATCCCGTCCCTAAAAACACTTAATGGTTAATAAACCTTAGGGAAATACAATCTTACAGGCAAATGTTTTGGCTGAGCATCTGCTTCAATGCTGGGAAGGGCTGGTCTTTTGTGTCTTTAATTGCCTTTTTGACCTTTTCAGAATACAGAGTTTTGCATTAGCTGTAGGACAGCTGCACAGAATCGGTGACACTGAACCTCTGGCTATGTGTCCCCCACAGATGCTCTTGCTCCACAGCTATTTTAATGCTAACCTTTCTGCAGGTTCTGTTATTCATCCCAGAAAGGCTCTTAAAAAACCCCAAGGAAGTGTCCTGGCATTTCCAACATGTCCATAGGGAGGCCCAGCGGTAGTTTGGAAGAAATCTGAGTTTTGTGATGCCAACTCTCCAGCCTGTGTCAAGATATGAGTGCAGAGCCTCATTTGCATAGATGCAAGTGCTTTAGAGGAGAGCTCAGCATTGTTGCTCCACGTCTGTAAGAGACCCTCAGTCCCAAGTGAGGTGATCTTTGTGGTCAAAGCTGGACTGTACCACCGAGGGAGGAGCTTCAGAGATCAGACTAATGCCATCTTCAGCAGCGCTTGCAAATTAACAGCAAAGTCAGTGGGTCTAATCCTGAGTGCAGGTCTGGGTGTGTTCTTAGCTGATCAAATCATCATGGCCTGAGTGGTGTGACAACCTTAGCTGTCTGGGAGGAGATGAGGAGACCATGGGGATGATGAGTCCTTCAGGACAATGAGACCACAGGGAGCAATGAGGTGCATTTGTCCTCCAAGGACTCTGCTGCACCATCTCCTGCAGATGAGTGCACAAGCTCACACTTTCTTGCAAAACAGTTCCATGGGGGAGCTGTGCCTTTTTACTCATTAATCCATGGGTCAGCACACCCATCTGGAAGTGCTTGAGGAGACCCTGAAGACCCCTTCCCATCTTTGAGGAGATGAGCCACCTGGCAAGTTTTTCTGGAGTGGGGCTTGCTCAGCTTCTTTCTCTGTTTTGTATAAAATAATTAGCTGGCAGGGAGAGAGAGACAGAAAGAGCATGTGAGTTTGCAACTCGTTGCCTAGGCATTAATCTAGGAGGAGAAGACCCAGTCCCTGCTCTTGGGACTGTTTAAGTTAAACAGAAACCTGCCACAGCTCCACAGACTCTGCCCAAGGACCTTCTTTGTACACAAAGGAAACCAGAAGTTAAACCAAGACTAATGAGGACAGATGACTGTGGAATTTCTGGATCAACAGTGGCCTCCTTCATGTCACTGCCCAGGGAGCAGTGAAGCCTGAAGAACATGTATCTCTTGTGGACCTCAGGCCCTTTAAGCCTTTTCATGGATTGAATGCTATCAACATGGCCAAAAATTTTGGAAGTACTTGCTACCTCAACATCTAAATACAAGTGATAAAGCTAAAAGGAAAATACTCGTTTCCCTTAGTAAATTCCCCACAGATTATCCCCACAAGACAGAAAAGCAAGGAAGCAGGGAGTTCCCTGCAACAACACCTCCACAACCACATGGGTTCAGGCAGAGAGTCTTCAGTCGTGGTGACTGCCTTTCCTTGTCACTCTTTGGCTGCACTGTCTCCAGCGGGGTTGGCATTGTCTCTATCCTCCTGAGCAGCAGCCTCAGGTCCAGAGGTCCAGCTGGTGGTGATGAGGTGAACTGTGGGTGCAGCTCTGTCCTGCAGGAGCTCAGGGGCTCCTGCTCTGTTTCTGAGTAGCAAAGCTGATGTCCAGGGTGTAGAAGGCATGTCGCCAGCCCAGCTTGGCAGGAACACTAAATTAATTTTCTTCCTCGTTACCAACATCTGTTGATGGCAGATAGGAATGGAGAGGGGATATCCTCATTCCTGCCCAGTCTCTGCATTTTTTGGAGTGAAAGGCCCTGGAGGAATGGTTTGCCCTTATTGTAGACATGATTTAGCTGGAGCTGCCTGCTGCCTTCCATCAATGATATGTCACTGCAATGGGAGCCCTTAGATAGTGGTGTGTTTATAGGAGCCTTTGTTCTCGTGTTCAGTGAATTGATCTCCATCTGAGAAAGTATCACTCACTGTCAGAATTAAAAAACAGCCCATGAAAAAGAAAAGGAGCAGCCTGACTTCAAAGGGCTGTGGTTCTTTTCTTGTGGCCTCTCCTAACCTGCACGCAGCTGAAAAACTTGTTTGACCCAATTCATTTCAGGCCTCCTTCCTCCCCTCCAACAGACAAAGACATACAAACAATAAGCTCATTCAGGTGCAGAAGAGGGAGGGAAACCCAGAGACCCAGGCGAGGCTCCGGCTGCACACACCCTGTTCCCACAGATAAGCACAAAGCTGGAGGAGTGACAGGTTATCTTGGGCAGATCCAGCTACATGCGAGGTCTCCTTGAAGTCAGTGGTGTGTGTCGAGAGATGATATCTTTTATTAGGCCAACTGGTAGAGTCAGAAAAACTAGACAAGCTCTCAGGGGCCCAAAACCTTCTTCAGGCCAGGGAAGTATCTGGGTCACCTGAAGCCAGAAGGTGCATGAGATGTTGTAGGGTAGAAGGGGGGTAGAGGTCAATAGCTTTAGTGCCTGGTGGATTGGCTTGACATACTGGGGGACCTTATAATGACCTTTAAGTGCCTAACGGGACTCAGGGAGAGCTGCAGAGGGACTTGGGACAAGGGCCTGAGGGGACAGGACAAGGGGGAATGGCTTCGCACTATGAGAAGGCAGGGTTCAATGGGATATTGGGAAGAAATTCCTGGCTGTGAGGGTGCTGAGGCCCTGGCACAGGGTGCCCAGAGAAGCGGTGGCTGCCCCTGGATCCCTGGAAGTGTCCAAGGCCAGGTTGGACCGGGCTTGGAGCAACCTGGGACAATGGAAGGTGTCCCTGCCCATGGCAGGGGCTCAGATCTAGACGATGATCTTTTAGACCCTTCCAACCCAAACCGTTCTGTGGTTCCGTGATGTTAAAGTGATTTTTTTTGAGGGGGACCAATTTAGCTTCTGACTCACTACATGACATCTCATCTCTGACTGGCATGTGGCCAAGGGTGGGAGTGCAGCAGCAAACTCTCCCATCAGTTTAAACTGTTGTGAAAAGGTCCTTCAAGGTCAGTACCAGGCATTAACAGGGTGCCTGGCCTGGCAGCTGTGACCTTGGAGTTTCCAACACCTGATAACATGCTCAGGAGAGTTATCTCTGCAGCAGAGGTACCAAACCACTCCCAAGCAGGGCTGACTACAGCGGACAGCCCTTTCTTCCAGCAGGAACACAACCTCACACAGAGAACAACTCTGGATGTTTTTCCCTCTTTCTATTTTTAAATGTGCTCCAAGCTAAAATCTTCATTTTTCTCTTCAGTGATGCATGTGCCTGCATTTCCTCGAGCTGATACTCATTCCTTCCCCCCTTGTCTTTTCCAAGAGAAATGTCTTAACATTTGCAAAAAGTAACTATTGTTTTTGCACTTTAGAAATGTGAATATGTCACTATAGCAATTATCCATTAAACCTAACTAAACAGGCCTAATGCTGCTTAATAGGAACTTTGTCGCCTCTGAGCACTTTTCTCTTTACTAATGAGTCACTGCAAAGCAAATTATCGCTGGTGTCACTGTCTCAGTCCTGCTTCATTGCAGCTGGATGAAGCATTGTCTCAATGTAAGCAGACCTCAGCCACAGATCTGCCATGTGTGGGGCAAAAGCTCTGCAAGTTCTTTGTTAGATGTTGATGATAAGATGCAAGATGACCAAACAAAATCAGTCACTGGGTAGCAGCAACCAGGTGAGCATGTGTACCAATGTTCAGGTGCCTGAGAGGGCTTGGTGACTGGTCCAAAACAGCCAGGAACAGGCTAATAACATGTGAAGGAGTCTGGAAAAGGGACAAAACCAGCATGGACACTGAACACAGTGAGCTTTGAGGTGGTTCCTCAAGGCTGTAAATCTGCCTTGCCCCTGAATTCAATCACTTGGTGACCAGCACCGAGGAGATGCTCTGTGCTGTTACACACAGCATGAGTGAACACAGCAGATACAACTCCAACCAGCCCGGTCCAGTAATCCCCAGTAAATAACCATGTACGAAAAGCTGTTTGTAAACTTACTTCTTACAGCCTAGAAATTAGTTTGTCTCGGTCATACCCAATCACTCAGCTAGACCTTATTCACGGAGGAGTCCTCCAAGCTTACCTGTAACTAATCATGCCTACAGGTAGAGTTCTTTGCAGGCATCAGTGAAACTCTGCAAGGAGACAGCACCCCAAGTGATTTTAAGCTTGCACATCAAGTCGAGGTTGGATAGATCTTGGAGCAACTTTGTCTAGTGGAAGAGATTTCTGCTCATTGCAGGAGGGTTGGACCAGTTGACCTTTAAAGGTCCTTTCCTGCCCAAACCATTTGATAATTCTATGAGCTTTGATAGGCAAAAGGATTGAACACCGAGTTCACAATCACTAGCTGAAACTGTGGTTTCTCCATCTACACTGTGCACTTAGACCCCTTTGGTTAGTGATCCCAGGTTGGAATACCTGGTACTTCCTGTGGGCTTAGATCATGTATGAGGAGAGTTACAGCTACTCAGCTGTGGTAGGATGTCATTAAGCTTCTCTAATTAGCTATTCTGGTGCTCTCAGCTTCCTTATTTTCCTAGAGTTGTAGAATCCTGGAATGGTTTGGTTTGGAAGGGACCTTTAAAGGTCATCTAGTCCAACCCACCTGCCCTGATCAGGGACACCTTCCACTAGACCAGGTTGCTCAAAGCATATCTGTCTATCATTCCTGTGTGTTCCTGTTTACATGATGATTGCACTAGAAAGGGCTGCAGAACTAGGTGAGAGGAGGTATTGTCTCTTCTGATGGCATTTCCCTGGACAAGGGTTAGGAAGGTGATGCACAGATTTATCTGTTCTGCCTAGGAGGTGGTGACAGTCCTTGTGTCTGTCACCTGAAGGTTTCCCTTGAGCCCTGATAATCTGAAGTGTTATAACTCATAACTATTATCAAGCACTTCCAGAATAGCCAGTGTGGGAAGACCTCCCCCACCAAGCTCCCTGCTTGCTGCTCCCAGCTCTCATGCTCCTGAAAGAGAAATAATCTCCTGCCAAGGTATTTCACTCTAGTGGCAAAAAGATTTGGGAAGTGCACAAGAGAGGCTAATCCTGGCATTCATTTCCACAAGGCTTCAAAACCTCAAGCCTCTGAAAGGTGTCTTTGAGCCATTCCCACCAGTGTGGCACATTAGACTCCCTCAAAGCCAGCACACACATCCCTGGACAGCCTCTGGGATGGGCCGTTTATCATTCGTCCCTCGGTGAGCCTTTACCCAAGGTCCAGATGATGACTCTTGGATCCCCACGCCCAGCCCAATCCCTCGCCTGCTGCTCTGCTGTAGTCTTGCAATTCCTAAGCTATCTATCACGGCACATTTATTCTGACACCCTGTGAGTGCACAGGTTAGTGCTGCTCTGCCAGGCTCAGCGCAGGCTTCTAAATATATTAGTGAAGGGGAAAGATCTGGGATGGCTTCCAATTTTAACCAAGGTCACATTGGCGAGAGCTGGTGTGCAGCACGAGGATATTATCCACAGCATCTTTCATCGAGCTGTATTCCAGCTGTGTGCAGTATTCCTGTGCAACAGAAGGAAATGGGAAAGCATGACAGGAGCAAGAAGCCTGGGAGAAAACTAGAATTTTGCTGTGGGAGTGTTGTGTACCTCAGGATCTTTGCACCTCTGGTTATTTTTCTACCAAAAAACCCCACACGCAAGCCGTGTTGCTTACCTGCCTCAAACGGTAGACTCAGGCGTAATGTTTTTCAAAGAGCTTAGAGCTTTGGGCCCTTGGATTCATCCTAGCAGACAATTTTCCCATTAGGAGACAGCCAAATGCTCCAGGGAAACATACATTGCTGGAAACGGCACCTGCATTCCAGATTTACCCAAGTCTCTTGATGATGCATCCTAAGAAGAGCTCTCTTCCTAGCCACAAGAAAGGGCTGGGAAAGTTTAGGCAAGGCAGAGGACTGGAGGTGAGACACATCACAGAAGAAGGTTTGAAATCCCCCCTCTGGCAGCAGTGACTCTGTGACTCTTTCCATGGGAAACGGAAGAGACCTGGACTTTTAATTGCAGCCCTGGACTGGAGGAGGAGACCCAGGAGGAGCAGAAAGAGTGAGGAATATAGAAGAGGTGCATAATTTGAGAGAGCAAGGAATGAGACAGGAGGCTCTGGCTGAGGACACTGCTTGGCAGAGGCTAGTTTATGAGCCTCACAAAAAAACCATGAGGAGGTTTTACTCTTGTTGGCTTTTGGTAAGGTTCAGGAGCCCCTTAAGACTGAAGTAGCTTCCCCATTCCTGCAGCAGAACAGTGAAGAGCCCTGTGCTCCCCTGAGAATGAAGGGCAAAGTCTGGGGCCAAAAGGGACAGGTTGCCATAAATTACCTGTCCACCTTTTCTAGGCTCAGTGACCAAGAGCTGTGCAGGGGTCTTGCTTAACCCTGATAAATGCAGGGTCGGGAAGGATGCTGGGAACATCCTGGTGATGTGTTTTCCTATGATTATTCATCCATGGTGAGGCAGAAAATGGGGCAGGGGTTAAATTTATTTTCTTAGAGAAACTCCATCTTCTGCCTAACTCCCCCTCTAAAGCTATTAGATCTATTTCAGGATTGTGAAGGGTTAGGAATCCCAAAGATAACCTTTATGCCTTAGTTACAAATAAAGCACTAGGTAGAAAAGAAAGACCTTTTCAGTGTCCCAGCAAGAGGAAGGCTCTCAGGGGAGGTTCCTGAAACATGGATAAGGCAGAGCAGTGCTATGGAGTCCCTTGGCTGCAGGACGAGCATCAGGCAGTCTGTGGAGGATCCAGCTGTGCCACGCTAATCTGGTTCTCTGAGGCCACCCTTAGTTACTAATGTGGTTTGTCAGGAGAAAGGGCGATGTTTTATCTACTTGCCTCTATTTTTAGCTGCCTTGGGTCAGTAAAACAACTCAGACAGCAGCGCTGGGGGGACCTGTATCTCCAGATCCAATTGTCCAGCTCTGAGCCATACCCTCTGAAGGTAGCAGCCTGAAATCCACAATTCCTCCCTTCTTCCCAGCTCATCCTGCTCCCACTGGCCAGTGCCTCGACCTCCTCCTGATTGTCCCAGCCTGACGGTGTAGAGGTGTCCAACTCCAGGTCTGCTCTCAGCACAATTGTAGCCTTGTTCTGAGGTTTTGTGTATGAGCTAAGTGCCTGAGTGTCGGGATGGAGGGGCACACCGCTCTGGGCTGTCTGCATCTTGTTCCCGTCCCCCTGCATCAGGACATCCAGGCAGAGGAGCACACCTGCTCTGTGAAACCCACAGGCTTTCCTCCATCATGTGAAGAACTGAAATGTTATTAACTTGCCACAAGTGCTGGAAGGGGCTACAGAAGCTTCCTGTGGATTTGTCCCCAAGTCAGACTGTACCTGAAATGACAGAATGGCCTTTGGAGCAGCTGGCTGTTCAGGATTGGTGCCAAACCCCTGCTCCAGCTCTGCTCTGGGTTTCTGGTGCTGGCTGGAGGTCAACAGCAGCAGCAGGGATGTTGGTCTGCAGTTATCCTTCCATTCCATCCCTGCACAGAGGTTGAAAAATCAATGTCACAAGGCACAGTCAGAGCAGGGTTGTGCAGACTCTCTGAACTGAAGCATAGTTTTGGTCTAGAAATCATCTAACAGTGTCTTGCAAAACTTCCAGGATTTCATGAGCTGGACTGGAACAGAAATGCCACAGGCAGCACTGCCAACCCTGAGCATTCAAATACCATGAGTCAGCCCCCCTCCTCCTTCGCTCTTCCAAGTCTCCTTTCCTTTCAGGGTGTTTTTTTTAACTGTAAGGTTAAACTTGGTTCCTATTTTCCGGGTTTCTCTGCTCTTCTTCTCCCCCACTTTTTGGGAGGCTAGAAATATAACTGTTTTGGGGGTGAGGAGGTTGTTTCCATAAGGAAGAGGAAATGCAATGCTCCAAGCCCCTGGAGCAGGGCCCTAAGTAACATTGTTATGTGGCTTTATGATAAATTTGGGAGATTTGGCAGCGCTTCAGTCTGGCTCCTTGTTTAATTGCCTGCAGATCCTGCCTTGTCATTAACACAAGAGGTCAAGGTACTGGCAGGAGTTCTGTGATTTGTGGAGGCATACTTAGCTTATAAAAACACCTCTGTCTTTACCTCCCAGCGAGCCCTCCTTGTTCATCCAGCTGTTACTGTTGTTCTCCTCTCCTGAGCTCCTTCAGCAGACTCTTCCTTGCCTTTGTGAGGTGCCTTATGCAATGCCTGTGCTCCAGCATTCTTTTGGCCAGCTTCACACCCACTGCAGCAGCAGCTGGGCATCTGAAAAGCTCATTAAACTTGGATATTTTAATTATTGTGGTCCAGGAAATGTTTTCTTCCTCTAAGGAAATGAAGCAGAGAGGATGGCAAGTGAGCAGAGCCCAAGGAGCATCCAGCAAGATCTCTGAATAAAGAAGGAGCATCTACCAGGATGCAGCACACCTGGAAAAAGCAGCACACGAGTCTACTGAATGGTAGAAATATTTAGGTTGGAAAAGACCTTTAAGGGCATCGAGTTCAACCATTCCTCCACAGCCAAGACCACCACTAAACCATGTCCCCAAGTGCCACTTCCACATGTGTCTGGTCTTTGTCAGTTCTCTGTGAAGGTCAGGGTTTGAGGAGGCTGAGGATTTCCTCAAAACCAGGAGTTGCTCATTATGAATTGCTCTAAGCCCTGTGTGACTCCTTTTTCCACAAATACTACCTTCTGACAACACAACAGGAGGATGTTATTCCAAAGAGACAGAACTTGGGTAAGCAGCATCCAGCATTATTCTTGTTTTATTCCTAAGTAATTGAAGGGCTGCCTTGTGTGGGCTATTATAGGTTATCCTAGTACTTAAAGGGAGGTGATTAAAAAAATACAGAGAGTTTTTACATGGGAAGCTAGTGATAGGCAAGTGAGAAAGGTTTTAAACTGGAAGATGTGATGTTAAGATTAGATACTAGGAGGAAATTCTTAGCTGTGAGGGTAGGGACGCCCTGGCCCAGGGTGCCCAGAGCAGCTGTGGCTGCCCCTGGATCCCTGGTAGTCTCCAAGGCCAGGTTGGACATTGGGGCTTGGAGCAGCCTGGGACAGTGGAAGGTGTCCCTGCCCATGGCAGGGGGTGGCACTGGATGAGCTTTAAGGTCCCTTCCAACCCAAACCATTCTGACATTCTGTGACACTCCGCGTCCTGCTCTGCACTGACAGCAGTTGCTGAGTCCCGCAGCAGCGCAGCACCCTGACTGTTCCGGCAGTGCTGCAGTCCCGGCTGTCACAGCGTGCCAGATCTGCAGCGTGTGCACCGCCCGGGATGCAGGACTGCGTTCCCGAAGGGACAGGTTGCTGAGCTGCGGGCTGAGGCGGTTTGGTGCCGGGCAGAGCGATGGGTGGAGGGATAGATGGATGCTGTAGGCAGTCTCTGGCACCCCTGTGTGGCCACCTGCACAAGCACAGCCCAGGCAGCCACCGCAGCCGTCCCCGGGCAGCCGCTCCCTGGTGGGGAAACGCCGGGGAGCATTTCTGAGAGGTGTGGAGGGGAGGTTGAATCGTGACTCTGGAGGAAGCAAGTCTGTGAAGAATGGGAGTCCTGTTTTCCTCTGTGGAGGGCCAGGAATTCCTTATGGACCCAAGACACCAAGAGACAAGAGAATTGCAGAATTATAGAATCACGGAATGGTTTGGGTTGGAAGAGAACTTCAAGCTCATCCAGTGCCACCCCTCCCACGGGCGGGGACACCTTCCACTGTCCCAGGCTGCTCCAAGCCCCATTGTCCAGCCTGGCCTTGGACACTTCCAGGGATCCAGGGGCAGCCAGTGCTTCTCTGGGAAACCTCTGCCAGGACCTCCCCACCCTCATAAGGAATAATTTCTCCCCGAAGAAGAAGAGAATCTTCTTAGAAGATTCCCTTCCCCCTAAGGAAGGGACCAGGCTTCAAGGTTTTAGTGTTCCCCTGGCTGCTGTGTTCCTGCAGCTGGGGCAGGGAGGAGGAAAATAAGCATTTTGTTACTTTGATTGACTGCCATCAGTGAATTTACAAACTGTATCTACACAGAGAGCTTACAGTGATACCTGTAACTGGACTAAAATAGCAGACAGCTGGTGTATAATGCCGTGGATGGCACAGAACCAATGCTGTTAGCTGGGCTTAACCCTCTTGCCCAGCCTCCCAAATTATTTCCTTGGTAAAATGGCTGAGAAGCCAAAAATAATGAAAACCACAGCCACAGTGCTGCAAGCTGGCTGCCCACAGCCAGGCCAGCACCAGGGAGCACAGCCAGGACTGAGGCCCCACAGCTATTTAAAATCAGAGGGTCCCCAAGGCCTTCCAGTCCCTTTCCAGTCATCCCCGTCACCAGATCCCAGCAGGCAAGCAGCAGCATGTTCTCACAGTGTGTGGTGTGGAGGGTTATGTGTTCCACTCCCACGCCCTGAGCAATGGGGCCCTCCTTCCCCCCTCATTCACCCAGCCTCCTCCTTAACCTGCGGTTTAACACTGTCATCTTGTTATATCTGCTCACCAAACTACTTCCCAACTTAATTTCCATTCCAAGGAACTCATGAAAGGTGGATGTTCCCCAACCCTATCTCCTACCCTTCTTAGTGCCTCTTGGGGGAGGCACAGAAGCACTTGGAGGGGTTGCAAAGGTGTCAGGGTTGGGAACAGGACATGGATTTCTGGCCTCTTGACAAGTGCTGACCAGAGCCAAGGGCAAGCCCTGAAAACATTGGTCACGCTCAGGGATGCAGTGAGCATGTGGCATCTCCAGCTGTGCCATGTGTGGGCAGCAGGTCCCTCTGTGCAGGTGAGGGGTCCCTGGAGCAGCCAAACTCAGGGAGGTGATGAGCAAGAGCAAGAAGAGCCTGGATGGGCTCTTACCCAAATGGTGGAGAGTGTAGATAGGAGCCCCTGGGCACAGAGCAGGACCCAGGGCCTTGGCTCAGATGCATTTGGAGAAAAAGATGGCTCTGTGGGCTCAGTGTCACTCCAGTTCCACCCAATGCTGTGCTCTGTGTGGCACCACGGGCATTGAGAGGGTGCTATGACCACTGGGAGGTTACTATGGCCATCAAGGGGGTACTGTGTCCATTGAGGGGGCATCTGGGCAGTGCCCACCCCATCAACACCCATCAGACCACCATATTTATCAGTCACAGGCAGATGCAAGGTCCTCATCTCAAAATCCAAGGCTTCCATGCTTTGGGTTGCTGGTGGATGCTCAGGAACCCAGAAGAGAGCCCTGGCACAGAGTAGGGCTGGGACCTGGCCATCTGCTCCAGCAGGGAGGCCAGCTCCACACAGACACAGCCCTGGAGTATTCCCTGTGTGGGGGAGAACTTCCTAAGGTCCCACCAGACCTTGGGTTGCTGGAAGAGTCCTGCACTTGAAAATTCTTGGTTATTATTTGAAATAAGCTGCAGCCCCAATTATGTCTCACAGCACTTTCCCCAGTTAAAAATGGTGTTCAGGGAAGTGGAACAAGTTTTGAGCTATGCCCATGAAATCTGAGAGCAGAGAAAATACAGTGACATGTGGGTATGGAAACAGCCCCTGGAGAACAAAATATTCATTACTTCCAGGAGAAGAATAACACAGAATCTGCAGGATGTTGAGGAGCAAGTTAAAACAAATTTTGAAGTATCTTCTTGCAAAGATGCAGCTATGGGACTTGCTGCTGCAGTTTGTCTCTGCCTTCTCATTTCCAGCCCTGGCTTCAGGAAGGGCCTGAGCTGTAATCTTGGGGGAGGGGGTGGTTAGAGGAAAATGAGTTGGGGGCTGCATCCAACGCACACTTGTGGCTGCTGGAAGCTTGGTCACTTTTTCATGTGCTGTTCCTGGCATTTCCCCAAGCACTCCCCATCCCTAAAGGATTAGGAGATAATACCTATCCCCATGGTGGGGGGCAGAGCCTGCTGTACCACCCTGAGCCCTGCAGCCTGCGCAGCCATGCTGACACCTGGTCTGCAGGGGTCTGCCCACAGTGAGCCCTGGAGGGATCTCATGGGGATGCCTTCATCCTCAGGGTGCCTCGGGCAGGGGAAAACACCCCTAAAGTGCTCTCAGGAGCTCAGGACCCTGGCTGTGTGCTGAAACCCCAGTGGTGAGCATCTCTGTAGTGATGGGAGCAGCCTCAGCATTGGGAATGCCCAGATACATCCAGCCTGCCATATGTGGTAGCTGGGAGTGGAGCAGGTGCTCCAGGGATTTTCATCTCCATCATCAGTGCATTTTGCCTGCTGATCATTCCCTTTCCCAAACCTTTCCCCAAAGTAGTGCTACTTGTCGAAGTTCCAAGCAAGAAGTCTTTAAACCTTCCTCTGATGACCCTGCCAGGATGGTCTGACCCTAAGGTGGCAAAGGGACCCACTTGCTTGTCACATCCATGGGTTTCTCGGGACTGGAACATCCCCAGGGATGGCTGGGAACACACATGCTGTGCTACCATCCCTACCACTCTTGACATTCCACTCTCACCCCATTATCAGCAATCTGGATGAGGAGATCAAGGGCACCCTCAGTCAGTTTGCAGGTGACACCAAGTTGGGTGGCAGTGTTGATCTGCTGGCGGGCAGGAAGGCTCTGCAGAGGGATCTGGACAGGCTGGATCCAGGGGATGAGGCCAGTGGGATGAGGGTCAACAAGACCAAGTACCAAGGTCTGCTTTTGGATCAAAGCAAGCCCTGCAGCTCCACGCTGGGGCAGAGGGGCTGGAAAATGTCTGTCAAGAAAGACCCTGGCGGTGCTGGTGCCAGCAGCTGGAC
>VZTX01035578.1:0-10327 GCA_013400915.1 Pardalotus punctatus | reverse complement strand
CCCGCGCCGACCGCACCGACCGCTCCCCTCCCCGTTCGCCCCGCACCGGCCGCTCCTCTCCCCGCCCGCTCCGACCGCACGGACCGCACCGCACGGCTCCCGCCGCCCCGGCCGGTAAGTGCCCGTCCGCACTCCCGCCGAAGTTTGCCCCGGTGCCGCAGCGGCGCGGGCTCTGCGGGACGGGGCCGCCCGCGCTCTCGCCAAGACTGTCCCGGCGCCGCCGCCCGAGGTGCGATCGTCCCCCGTAGGGTGGGGTGGGGTACTCGCCACGGGCACCGGGTAGCGCATCCTGCCGTGGCCCGATGCCGGGAGCGGGGCAGGGACCTGCGCTTTTGCTGGGAACCCCTCCCGGGACACGGGTCCTAGCGCTGCCCAACGCCCCGAGGCTGCCCGTGTGGGGCTGAGCCCAGAAGGCGGCTGGGGACGGAGCCTGGTAGGGTGGAGAGGGGGGCGGCCAGTGGTGCAGGGGGCTGCGGAACTGGCGGGGAGCACCCAGGGGCGTGGGAACTCCCCCGAAGGCGTGGAGCCACCCCGGGGATGCCGCGCGGTGCCGCCGGGTCAAAGGTGCCCTCTGGGCGCTGCGGGATGCTCCAGCTCCTCATCCCTGCGGATGCCCGACCATGGGTGCCCTTGGGGTGCCGGCCCCGGGGAGTGCCGGGGGCGCGGGGCTGTTCCCGCAGCATTGCGGGGAACCCACCCTGGTGCTGGGAACCCGTGGGAGCGGCGTGGCCCCAGCGTGGGCGGCCACAAGCCCCGCTGCACTGACGGCTTCTCCGTAGCGGCCTGGCCAGGAGCCAGCTCCAGACAGACCCTTCGTCTGGATTCTCCCGCCGTGGCTACACCGAGCTTCGGGATTCCCCAGCCCCTCCGTACGCTGGCTGGGTGCCGTCAGGGTGCAGCCGTGCAGAGGGGCTCGGTCCAGCGCCGGGGGTGTCACACTGGGGTGCCGCAGCCCTTGCTGTGCCCAGCACATCGCTGCTCCCCTCAGCCTAGTTTTAAAGAGTGATCCCAAAGGAGCTCTGCAAATTGCGCAGGGGACAGGCAGCGTTGCAAGGTGACTGTGGCACAGGGAGGGGGGGACACGCGGCTGTGTCACCCATTGTTTCGTGGTCTCCAACTATACCAGTGCCTCTGTGTTTCTCTCTGCACGGGCGCTCCTTGGTGTAGGGCTCTCCTGTCCTCCGAGTGCGAGTGGCCGGAGTGCTGCGGGGTGTCACCCACTGCAGAGTGTCCGGCAGCACAGCCTCTTGCGCTGTGGAGCTGCAGGGCGCTGCTGGACTCTCCGCCTGCTCCTCTGCTGCAGCAAAACTTCAGTTCCGAGCGCAGGCTGGCTGGTGCGCGAGGTGCTGCTGCAGCGGTGTTACTCCTGCACGCACCGAGCGGCAGCGCAGCCACCGGCAGGAGTCTCCAGCCTGCTGCATTATTCCTCGTAGCACAGTGCCTCGGCCGCACGCTGCCGAGGGCTGCCGGACCCCCGGGACATCCCCGGGGCACCCCGGGGCTCTGCGCCCTTGCTGCGCGTGGGTGCTTTTGGCCGCAGGGTTTTGGTGGGAGGACGTGTGGCTTGCAGTGGTCTGTGTGCAGGGGCAGTGTGGGGCATCAAGGGGGAGGTGATGCACCCAAGGTCATCGGGGCCAGCAGTGGCAGTGGGATGTCACCTGTGCTGCTCGGGAACAGCACAACCCAGCAAAGCACCCCAGTGTCCCCCAACCCCAAGCGCCTCTCAGAGTGATGCCCTGTCTCCTCCTTGCACGTAGGTACAGTGCAGGAGTGGGTCTGACCTTGCCCGATCCCCTGGCACCTGGCTCGGCCTCCTGTGGTGAGCGCCACTGCCCTGCTTGCTGGGAGCCAGCCCGAAGCCCTGGTGCCCCCGATTCTGCAGGGTGAGGACGCGTCCCTTGCTGCCTGTGAGCCCGGTGATGGCAGCGGCCGTGAGCCAGCACCGGCTGCACTGCATCGCCGCCGGCCGCCCTGGCTCTGCACCCCGCTGCCCACAGAGGAGGGAGGACACACAAATACAGTCATATAGACCCTTATACATTTACAGGAATATATATTATAAATATGGTTGGGGAGGGAGTTTCCAAACCAGCCACCTTCTGCCCCAGCCGTGCCTGCTGTGGTGCAGCTGTGGCATTTGCTGCCGACTGCTCCCATGGGAGATGGCTTCTATTCTGTGAGCCCTGGGGACGGTCACTGGGCTAGAGCTAAAGGCCACGGGAGTGAGCCGGGACTCCCGCTCACCTGGAGGGATGGCAGCAGGTCCCTCCTCCAGTTCACCATGGTTTTGGCAAAGTCCCAGCTCTGGGAGCCGGATGACTGCAGCTCCTCGTTATGACTGGAGTTTCTCCTTCCCCGGGCTGCGCAAAGAGCTGCGAGCTGGCAGCTGTGATGTCCTCCAGAAGGATCAATGCCCAGTGCCCAGATGGGACCCAGTGCCCACTGGTTTTAAGATCCTCTGGTCTTTAGTTCCCTACTCCCAGCAGTGCAGCTCGGCACTGTGCCCAGCTGTGCTCCTCCTCAGCCCGGTGGCCCCCAGCGCCTTCCCTGTGCCAGTTATCTGGAGCTGCCGGTAAGTGCAATCGGCAAAATGCTTTTGCCCTTGGCTGCGGTCGGCCTTTCCCTCCTGGATGAACACCCGGCTCTTCCTCGGCTCATCCCTCTGCTGCAGCTGCCCTCAGCTTGGCTCCTGCCGGAGCCTGTGTTCCCCAAAGTGCTCTTTGATTATTAGCCCTAATAATTGTGTTATCGCATCGACTGAACTGTTTCAGATGCCAAAGCTAATTTTGCTCTTCATGCCTTCCTTCGTCAGTAATGGGATTTTGATAACATCACGCATCCAAAAGTATTGGATAAACTTGGCATAATTCCCCATTTATTAATTAAACCGTAAATTAGGCAGCATGCGTCTGGAATCTGAATGCCCCAAAGTGGTGTGATCCTGCAGCTGGCGATGGTGCTGGCCCATCCATGTCAGCCCTGGGGTGTGGGATCCTGGTGTCTCCTGCTGAATTTGGGGGCTCCCACATGCCAGTGGGGCCACTTGCTCCATTGCTTCCTGTGTGCTGGAAATTGTGATGTTTCATCAGCTCTGGTGTCTGGAGGATGAGTCGTGGTGCTCCTGAATTTTGCTGCTGGTCAGCAGTCAGAGTCTAGCAGAGGTCCCTGTCCCCTTGGGGTAGCTCTGCTGGTGCTGCTGCTTCGGGAGGGGTGACTGCAGCCAGCTCTGGCAGTATGTGTGGCAGTGCTGGGCTGTGCCAAATTCCTGCCGTCCAGACCCACATCCCTCTGCCCCACACAGGCAGTTGTTTGACTGCTGCACCAAACTCATCCCTGCCAGCTGTAGGGTGTCTGTGGCCCCACTGGCCTGGAAGGGGCTTCGGGCACTGACAGGGTGTCCTTCTCCTTGTGCATCTTAAGGTGTTTTAATTAATCTGGGATGTTTCATGCTCCCCAGTTTTTCCCAGCCCTGCAGGACGCAGCAGATGTGGATTCTGGGCTTGTGCATCCCTGGGGATGTGGGGAGGCTGGAAGCAAAGTGGGTGCTTGTGGCACGAGGTGTAGGTGGGTGCTGTGGGATGCGCTGTGGCAGTCCAAGCCCGGAGCCTGCACTGAACTGGAGGTGGTCTGGGGGACTGTCCTGCCAGGGACCTGGGGGGCTGCTCTGGTGCCAGACTAAGCCATGGGGATTGGGAGTGTCTGTGGCAGCAGGAGGCCCAAGATACACCCGCGTGCCAGGGTGGTTTGGGATCAGCAGAGCTGATCCGGCAGCCAACATTCCGGCAGTGCTGGCATGGGACGAGGCATCCCTGACCCCTTGAGCCTCACGTGGTGCCTCACACTGGAGCAATTCCACCAAAACACCATGGAGGTGGGCCCAGCCCCCAAACTGCTCAGCATCATCCCAGGGAGATGCCTCCTACCTTCTCCTGCAGGACACAGAATGTCCCTGGGGACATGTTGGGACTGAGGGCTGCTGGGACTGGGGAACCCCAAGTGGCACCACAGCTCCCCCCGGCCTCGAGTGGAAGATTCAAGGAGGAAAACAACGCCAAATTTTAGTGCGATGCGTGGATTTATGAGCATATGGACTCCCTGTGGGCTTTGTTGCTGTCTTGCTCGTTTCCCAGGGGAGTCCCAAGGTTTTCTCCTGGAACTGAGGCCTGGCAGAGCTGGGCTGAAGGTGCTGGCTTGTGCCCACGCTGCCCATGCACCACCCTGGCACCAGTGCCAGCAGCCTGGCGCAGCCACTGCCCGGTGCCGCAGTGAGCTGTGTGTGGCTGTGCCAGCTCAGCTCTGTGCCACCACGGTAGAGCCCAGCAGAGACCTGCTGGTGGGGTGGGCTGCGATGGGCCTGGCCATGGGGGCCCTTGGAAGGGATGGTGGCTGCCAACACCAGCTCAAGAACCAGGGTGCTTTGCATCTGGGCTCTCAGGCTTTTCCAGGGCAGGAACAGCTCCCCGCAAGATGCGCTGGTGGAGCAGCTCCTCTTTGCAGCCCTGAAAGTGTGTGCTGCTGTCCTTGGGCTGACCAAACACTTGGAGTCAAGTAGGGATGCAGCTCAGAGGGGCTGAGGAGGGACAGAGGACCCCCCTGTGGAGTACAGGGGCTGTGCCCATCACCCCAGCTGGGCTCTCGGCTCTCCCAGCGACCTTCCTCCATCTGCACAAGGTTTATTCGTGGAAGTCGGTCCTGTGTCCTGGCCTTGGTGGGGCTTTGTGCCACAACAAAATCTCCTGGGCTGCTGTGGTGCTGTGTCCTTGTTGATCCCATCATTTTTCTTCCTCTATTCCCTTTCTCACCCCAAATGTCACAAGGCTGGATGGCCCTGGGGACAGAGAGCTCTGCTCTGCCTCTGGGCTCTCCATCCCTGCTCCCACAGGCAGCCAGTCCTGGGGGACCGAGCCCAGGCTGGCAGGCAGGAGGGGGATGCTGGGGGATGAGCACTGCAGGGGCTCCCCAGGGCTGGGAGATGGTTTCCTGCATTCTGACACCAGCCCATCATGACCTCGTGCTGGGCTGGGAGCTGTGGAGATCTCCCTGGAGCCTCCTCCTGGAAATGGCCCCTTGTGGCTTGTGTCTGCTTGTTTGGCCCATCCGTTGAGCTGGGGAGCAGCACAGGGTGTGGGCTCCCTCCTCTCGTCTCTGATCGATCCACCGCGGCTCGGCTCGCTCCTGGAGCCGCTTCTGGCTCTTCCCCAGGAGCTGACCTGGCTCCTTTTCTCTCCTCCCATGCCGATCTGGAGCCATCACTGTGGCACAGGGCCACGGCAGGGAGTGCCAGCAGTGTGGCCGTGGTGCCGGCAGTGTGATGCCCACCCAGGAGGGCAGGACTTGGCACTCTCAGCTGTGTGGTGTCTTCGAAGTGCCAGGGCAGCTCAGCCCATCACCATCTGGTGCCCTATTTAGCTGCTCTGGTGTTGCCTTCAGAGCAAGACACTGCTGCCGCGGCATCACAGTGCTGGGCCGGGCTCTGGCAGCACCTGGAACCCATTTTTTGGGAGGCTTCTTTGACCATTCCTGGCTCTGTGTGCCAAGGGTGGGCTGCCTGTGCTGCCTGGGGTTGGGGTGAGCCTGGCGGTTTGCCATGGCAGTGGCCAGTGCCATGTGGGACGCTCCATACGGAATGCTCTGCTGTCCTTGGGAGCAGCTGTGTCCCCACAGCTCAGGGGACCATGGCCTCCAGCATCCCCAGCTCCTTTTCTATGGGGGCCATGGCTGCACATGGCACGAGCTGAGACCCCCTGGATGGAGTGCTGGTGCTGAGCGGTGCCTGCAGCCCCGGCAGCATTCCTGAGGGATGCCTCCGTCAGGGAGCAGTGCAGCAGTGGGAGACAGTGGGAAGTGGGGAGCCACAGTGGGAAGGGGGACAAGGTGCTCACCAGTCCCTTTGCTCTTGACACCCAAATTCCAGGTGGCAGTGGCTGTGGCAGCACCTGCTCCAGCTCCTACGGGAGCCCTGGTCCCAGTCCAGGTCAGCTCCTTCCTGCCCTTCCTGGGGCAGCTGCAAAGCCAAAGCCAGGGCCTGATCCCTCTAGGAAAAGTGGGCTTTGGGGGATCAGCACCTCCAGGTACCAGGCAGGGCTCTGAGTGCCCAGCACTGGGTTCTCCTCTCCCTTGACATGGGTGCCAGTGTCATGGGCTGTCACTGCCCTTGTGCCCCATTTCACCTCGGTGCTGTCCTGATTTTAGTGGCAAAGGCACAGAAAATCCCTGAGCTGCCTCGCTGGCACCCTGGTGCTGGCAGGTGCCGGTGGCGGTCCCTGTGCATGGAGGTGCCCCTGGGTGGGGACAATGCTGCCATGTCCCTGAGTCACAGTGCTTTGGGGGGGCCCTGCCATTGCTGAGAGGCACCCCAATACCTGGGGTGTTCTGGCTGAGGTGATGCTGGGCTGGAGGAGATGCTCAAGAGCAAGCAGGGCAGGATGGGATCATCCCTTCCCCATGCTGGCCTTTAGGTGTCCTTCTGGTGGGAGCCTTCTGGCAGCAGGAGCCGATGGTTTGGCCTGGGATCACCAGAAACCATCAGTCTGGAACCCAAATGATGAACGAAGGCTGCCTTAGGGCTGCATCTACTGTTAGACCTTGCTTGGTTTTGCTGTGGTTAACACAGATCATCTCTCACAGGCAAGCATCGGCTGCAAAACCACCATCGGTTTTTAATTTTTTATTTTACCGGCTCTCCCTCCTGAGCTGGGGGCTGGGTCTCCTTCCTTGAGGCCGGGGGCTCCACGGTGAGGAGCCCAGATTCTGGCACATGGGGCAGCGAGGCAGGAGCTCGTCCTGAGCTGGGCAGGGTGGTGCCCTCCTCGAACTACTCATCCCTGGGGAAGTGCCTGTGCTTGGGGCTGCTGCACTCCAGCAAGTAATTATTTTTAATTAGCTGAGCCGGGCGCTGGTGGGTGATGAGGCTGTGCGTGGAGTGTGCCACGGTGGGGAGGAGGATGCTCGCTGGCTCCAGTCCCATCTGGAGATGCTGCTGGAGCCTGCAGGATGGGGAGCAGTGCTGGGGGTCCCACTGAGGTCTGGTGGCTGTCACTGGCCCGCTCTGAGCTGGGGGAATGCTGAGCTTCAGCCTTGCTTGGGGGTTTCCTCTCTCAGAGCGCTGCTTCCCATGCCATGCCTCCACTTCCCTTGGAGGGTGAGGGTGTCTGGCCAGCGGTGCCTGCTTGTACATGGGTTTGGGGACAGGAAAATGTGTCCCTGCAAGGGTGATGCTCAGCACCTCAGGTCCTGTGATGCCACTTGCTACTGGAGTATCCTCACTCCATCGCACCCCTCACCTGTGCTGCAGTGGCTCCCGGTAGGAATTACCCTCCCCTGAAAAGGTGGAGCTGGGGGAGCAGAGACTCCCCTTGCCCTCAGCACAGTGAATCAGGGTGGGAGTGTGGGGGGATCCCAGGGGAAAGCACTCCCCAAGCCCTGGGAGCTGCTGCACCATCCTGGTGCTGTGGACAGAGGGTCTGATCTGGCTCCGCTGATGCAGCCACTGTGGCGTCGTGCTGGGGCTGGGGAAGGGGAACAGGGATGAGATCTGGGGGTTTGCTGGGCTGGGCTGTTGCAGAGTCCCTTTGCACAAGGGTCATGCAGCATCTCCCCACCCAGACCCCTCTCCCCTCCCCCTTCCCTGAACCCTTGGTCTGGTGCCTTCACACATCCCTTGCCAGGAATTCTCTGTTAATTAAATGACCATTAGAAGCCAAGTCATGTTTTTGCCTTAATTAGAGTCTCCTGTCTCACTGCTGTGAGCTGAAACTCCGGCCCGGTGTGTCCCTTCCATGTCCCACTCAGGGTGCGATGGGAGCCCCGGGGAGTCAGGATCCCGTGAAAGGCCGGCGGGGTGCCCAGGCTTTGTGCCAGGGGGTCCGACAGAGATGGGATCTGCTCCTCCAGCTCTAGTGCTGCTGACCCCAGGAGCAAAACACCTGCTGGAATCAGGATCCGGATGGGGCACTGCCAAATATCTCAGCTGTACTCCAGAATCTCTGCTCACCCCAGGCTGCGCTGCAGGGGTGTGTGGGCTCTGTAGTGCCCAGGCTTCCCACTGGCATTGGGATGGGAGAGGTCTTGCCTTGAAACTGGTTTGGGGTTTTCATTCATGATCATCCAAGGCCAAGCCCTGGCACAGGGAAACACAGTTTTGGGGTCAGCTCCTCCAGCTGACATTCGTGGAGCTCTGGGGGGTTCCCCCATCTCCATCCCAGCCGGACAGCTCAGACCTGGCTTTGCCATCCCATAAAGGAGCAGTAGCTCCTCGCTCCAGGCCCATGGTGGCAGCTGCCCTTGGTTAGCTAACGGCCTCCCCCAGACTGGGGTCCCCCTGGGACACTTCATCACTCTGGGCTGGGGGGGCGGGGTTGGGCCCCCCATACCCACCTGCCCACGACCAGCCCATGCTTGGTCAGTGCTGGCTGCTGCTAATTGCTGCCTCAGCCTCATTAATCTTCATTTGCTGCTCTTCCTGCCCTCCGTTATCCCTGCAGCCTTCACCTTCCTGGAGGGGGACATTCCTGCTGCTGGAGGGGAGAGGTTCCTTCTGCCCCTGTGGAGGAGCAGAGGGGTTTCCAGCAGCTGGATTCCCCAAAATGCCCCATCCTGATGGCGAGCACTGAGCTCCCTGGGTGCTGCTGCATCCAAGGACATCCCGGTCCTTCTGTTCATCCCCAAAGTCTCATCCTGGGTCTGGATGCATCCTGTCTTTGCAGGACGTCCTGGCTGATGAGAGTGACTCCCTGTTGATTTCCCGCTTCTCCCTACATGGTCCTCAAACCTGCCCAACCAGTGAATCCCTGCCCTCCCTCCTTCCCCATCCCATCTGGACAGGGAGCTACTGCTGGGCCAGTGGGTACCGATGATGGGACCAGCTCTGGGTAAACCCCAAATCCCCCTTTTTTGTGCCAGCTGCAGCAGTGTGTGTGTGTGGGGGGGGTGGTCTCTGGGATGGAGCCTTTGCTAGAGGAGGAGGAGGAGGGAGGAAGGGCTCAGGAAAGGGATTTTTCAGTGTCTGAATTGCTTTTCCGTATACAGGGAATGGCCTGGGGATGGATGGGGATGGGATCGCCAGCTCCAGCCTGGGATTCACATCCCACCAGACCTTGGGATGCTGCCGGCAAATGGAATGCAGCAAGTGGAATGTGTAAAAGGGAAGGGACAACCCCACCCCTCTGCTCCCTAAAATCAGCAATGGAGCCAGAGAGGTTTACACCAGCAAGGGGCCAAAGCCCCCACGGGGCTGGTTTGGGGCTCAGTGCAGTGTGTCGGGGTTCAGTAGCAGCTTTACCGGGGGGGATCTGAGGGGAGTTCGGGGCTGAGCCTGGAGGGGGTTGGCTGGATACAGCCCCTGAGGGCTCTGCCTGAGAGGGGACCTGGGGGGTCCTTCTAGGCCAGATGTTTGCAGCTGGGGAGCACTGCCTGGTGGAGTACAGGGTAACACACTGTGGGTTTTAGGGGCTCTGAGGGTGGTGCAGCATGCTGGTGCGTGCATGAAGTGGGGCTGGGTGATGTGTTGGGGGGTCTGGGAAGCTGCTGCGGGCACAGGATGATGTCCTCTGGGATGTGGGGGTGCTGCAGTGGCAGATTTGGGGTGCTGCACTGAGGGGTGCAGGATGAGGCATGGGGGCTGCAGGGGGGTGCCTAAGGGAAGAAATGCACTGTGAGTGTGATGGGTTTGGGGGGTTCGGGGTAATGCACGGTGGGGTGCAGTGTTACACACTGAGGGTCTGGAGCAAGGGGGAGCAGGATAAAGCCCTGGGGGGCTGAGGTGGCACCTGGGGGGCTACGGGGACCCCACAGCACAGGGGCAGTGTAATGTAGGTGCCTGGGCGAGGTGACATGGGGGGGCCCTCCCCACCCTCTGCCCCGTGGGGTCTCTGCAGCAGCTGCCTGGATGAAGCCCACCCTGTCCCGCTCCCCGGGGAGCTCCTGGTCACTTTTTCTGGATGGGGAGGGGTGCAGTGGCTCCTGCCATTGCCATCAGCATCCCCTGGTGGATGCTGCACCCCTGGGAGGAGCTGGGGGATCCCCTGGGGCCAGCAAGGCAGGAAGGGGCCACTTCCCAGCCAGTATTTATTCACGATGCCTTAACCCATGCTTGTTCTTTGGCCAAGGACAGATAAAAATGGTTAATTATAACCCTCATATTTTATTTATGTCCTTAAGACCCTGAGATCTTGGTCGGGGGGGGTGACGGGGAGCAGTGGGGGACGACGAGGAACAACTCCAAACCAGGCAGGAAAAAAGAGGAAACTTGAAGAACCGGAGGGAGTCCTCGGCAGGGGCAGCCCAGCGGGGTTTGGGGGTGCGGTGGGGATTTCAGGGGGCCGAGCTC
>VZTX01035567.1:0-19325 GCA_013400915.1 Pardalotus punctatus | reverse complement strand
GACCCACTGTGGTTCCTTCCAATATTACCCATTCTGTGATATGATCAGAAAAATAAGGGAGAAGGAATTTTATTTCATTTATTGCATTCTATAAACAATTTTTTTTACTAGACATCAAAAAGAAACAGAATGGTCAAGAGATTCTGTAATAAAAAGATGCAGGAATTCATCAGGAGATCAGGTTCTGCCATCATCACATTTATACAGCTGAAAATTCACTTTGGAAATATTGCAGCAAATAAAGCATGTTCCAGAAAAGGCTCTGCCGGAAAGATCACCAGTGAGAATTCCAGATACTACAAGATGCTAGAAAAACATGTATCACCTTTCAGGCTTAAAGCAATAGAAAGTGCAATTTTATGTCTGGATATCCTTTAAGATCTCTCGGCTTTTTTCATAGGCAGCTAGTGGAAAAACAGGGAGGTTACCAAGACTGTGATTTGGAATTTCCTGAGGAGTTTAGCCATAGTTAGTAGTATGTCCTACTTCTTGACAATGATTGCAGAGGTCTGATACCCACAATGGGATTTTATTGCAAACCGTGTGTGCAGTTAATTCTGCTTTGATTTTTTCCAGTTGTGATGAGTCTTCACTTTGTGGATGTTGGAATATCTATTATTTTTTAAAACCACCCCTAGAGATCCAGTTCCTGTTGTAGCACATAAACATTTTTGGCTTTAAACAATTTTAACACAAATGCTATTCTACATCACAAAGACAAGAACTGACTCATAACAACCCAAAGAAAGATAATGATTATTGTGGACATGTGGTATTGGTTCCCTATCTCTTGAGCACGATAGTTCCTGAAAGGTTGAACACTGTTCTGTGACTTCCTTTGAGTCAGCTTTCCTCTCAACAGACTTCTCCTCCAGCAGAACCTGAATGTAGATAGAGGCTATATAAATGGGCACAGCCTGTGGCCTTGTAGCCAAGACCAGAAAAACCTTAAGGGTTCTGGTGCACAGAAAGGGTCTTGATCAGATGGGGTATTGGCAGCTGTGGGTTGCAGGACACTCTGTTGCCTAGGTGAGGGCACAGAGGCTGGAAACTGTTGTCTGTGTCCACTCATACAACACCTGCCCCAAACAGAGCCCTGCTCCACAGCTAGGGAGTGCCCTCTGCTATAGCATCAGAGCTGCTTTCTTTGGCCAGTCACTTGCTGAGACTTGTGAAGGCAGTGTGCAGTCTTTAATATGATCTGCTAATTTAAAATACTGTTTTGGTGCCCACGAGTCACCAGCTTCACCCAGCATTGAGGTTTAATTATGTGGCACACAGGAGGATTTTCACTTTTTTTTTTTCATCTATGAAATTCTGAAGGTGTTTCATTATATTTTCTGAAAGCCTTCTCAGAATCTTCCCTGCACTAAGGTCTTAACGCTGTTGATGAGTTGTGTTAAGAACCAGGTGAACATAAATGAATGGAATGGAACATGAATGGAATTCAATCCATTCCTATTAGGCCCTGTAATTCTTGAAAGACACCAGGGATTTTAACCCTACAGAATTTTCCACATATTTCAATGATAATGCTCTCCCAAACAGGGGTGAGACTCAGATCTTCTGGCATGAAAAAATTATTGTCTTATCTACCCACAGATTACTGAGTCCAGCCGTATCTCTAAAATTCCAGACCCTGGGACTCTGATACTTAATTATTGACATAACTTCAAACACCATTAAGAAAAGATAATTGGTATGTCCCAAGAAGAGGTCTGTTAGTGTTCTCAGAGCTTTCAGCAGGGGAAGGTAATGGACCAGATGAGCTCCAGACCTTCCATCCTGTTGGTACTTGCTATTCAATGCTGCTGCTGTTGCTAAGAACAGGCAGCTGAATTGCCATCTTGAAATTCCTATGTAAAAACTCGAACCATCAAGCTCTTGGCTACTGTGAGTTTTTACATAGGAATTTCAAGATGATCCTCGAAGGGGGCAGGTTTTAGAGGAAATATTTTTTCAGAAAATTCCTCCTCATCTCTCATAGTGCATTCTCCATGTTTCACCTAGGCATATTCCCTAGAGGCTGCTCTTAATCAGTGGTGCCCGTACTTTATGATGATGCAGTTTTTCATCAGAATTTGTTCAAGTCTGGGTAGATCATACTCTGCTGTCTGATAGTTAAAAATTACCTAGGCTAAATCTTTGTAGGTTTGATGTCTTTCAGCTCCACATACTTTAAACAGAGCTACCAATGGCAGGACATGACTTACCCCTAAGACTGTACAGTGCACCAGCCTAATAATTTCAACGCATAGATACTGAGCTGGTCTTGTAAATGCTGTCTGATACCAAGAGATTTTTCTGGTAAACAAGGTGGCGTTTCTGAATTGTTGATTTTTTTGTTTGTTTTATATTGGCATGCATTGCTCTCTCTCTGACAGCACATTTGCTTGTAGATTAGATGAAAATACTATGAGAGAAGCACAGCTCCTATCTATTCAGGCTGCTAGGTGCTTGTGACCTGTTGAGTCAATGAAGAGGTTGACTGTTTGTTAAATATTCTTTGCCGAAGCTTTGGTGTCTGATAACCAGCTGAGCAATTCATTGCAGGTTTCCAGTCACATCTGCATAATTTATATTGCACCCAACAACACCAAAACTGCTGATGTCTGCAGCAGTGTCAGTGGGTTTAGAAATGACATCAAACACAGCTTGCAGCATGTGATCAGGTGTTCATAGGCCTTCCTTCAAGGAACTGTCTGAGATCAAGTTAGACACGATATTACTCTGTAAGTGTATTGCATGGGAGAATGCACCTGTCCTTGCACACTTTCAGCTATGGTATTTCAGGTTTGACCCATTTTGGATGTGCCCTTTCCTTCATATATCAGTCATAGGTGCTAAGAATAGTAGCTGACTTTTCTGGATGACTTGCATTGCTTTCACATAATTCTAGTACTGCATGTTATGGATGTGATTGTTTCCCTTACCTAAATGTCATACTTCCAGCAGTCCAGTCCCTTCTTGGAGTTAGAGAATCACACTCCTTGACAGAATTTCTGAAGCCCCTGTGACACTTTGATATTGTGCACAAGTAAGATTCATGCCAAAGGGTGACACAATGCATTTGTTCTGTTTCACTGGTCCTTGTTAAATTTGTACAGACTTCATACAGACCTAGCCATGTGTCTTGGTTTTGCAGTTTGTCATTAGTTTTGAATCATCTTAGGTGAAATATCTACCCCTTCAGATAACTGAGGAAAGTGACTCTGGGTCATTCCAGTCATGGACTGATACTCATTTTTGGATCTTTGGAAAAGTTTCTGTTGTAATCCAGTGGACTTTTTCACATAAAAAAGATATTGCTGATACCAAGCTACAGATGCCACTTGTCCTGAGGAGTTC
Organism: Pardalotus punctatus; assembly: GCA_013400915.1. Classification (NCBI taxonomy): domain Eukaryota; kingdom Metazoa; phylum Chordata; class Aves; order Passeriformes; family Pardalotidae; genus Pardalotus; species Pardalotus punctatus. The sequence continues at coordinate 15,977 of VZTX01035567.1, read as the reverse complement.
TGCTATTCAGTAATGATCTCAGAAATAACACACTGATCACCTTTGCTAGGGATCTATTTCCTCTACTTTGATCTATTCTGTCTTCCAGTGAGGTTACTCCTGTTTTTCTGGTGATCTGATAGACCTCATCTTTTGTAGGCCCTTCATCATAGCTGTGTCTCTCCTACTCCCATATTCAGAGTACTTGCTCTGCATTTATCTCAAGGCTGGGAAAGTCAGATCCCAGGGCGAGCTCCCCACCACCCTTATTGCTCTTTGCTTACTTCAGACCACCTGCCTCATAAAGACATTTTCTATTTATTCTTCTAAAGTATGGGTGTTGTTCACATTTCTTTATAAGTGTTTCCTCTGTGGTTTTTTACCTTCCAGCTCATACTGAGGCATATAAAGCAGAAATCTTGATTTCTGGCATTTTATTTATTCTCACTTGATTCAGAAGCCATTTCCATTAACCACTGGAACAGAGCTCTGTGGTGTTGAATCTTTTCTCTGCTATTGCAGTAACCTATCCCTTCCTGTTCTCTCTCCCACCCCTCCATGCTGTGGTGTTGACTTTTCCCCCTGGCTATTTGTGTTGGCACCTTTGGCAATAGCATTTTAGCCCCAGCATTCTTTCCAGGTCAGGAACAGCAGGGAGTTTTCCTTCTGACTGATTCTGATAATTTCCTACAAAGTGAAAAAAGAAGGAGTGTGTGCTCCAAGCTCCCAAACAGGCATTGATTTACATGTTTGAAGTTACAGGTCTAGACATCAATTTGACTAATGACATTTTGAATGTGCAAATATGCGCTTTTTTCTAACGCACCTTCTGTCATCCTCCTCTAGAAAAGACAATCAAAACGTCTTGTAGGTGAAGCTAGCTCCCATGGCCTCTGGGTATCATTAGTTGTCAATTATTTCTTTTTGAGATCTAATGTTGACAAAGGCAAGTACCTCTCAATAAAGCTTCGGGAGTGGGCTCCTTTAGGTCAAGTTCCCAGTTGTAAACTAAAGTGTGATTTACTATCTGTGTAGGAAATTAGTGTAGGAAGACTAAGCAAAAGACCATGTGAAAGGAGAGTGGGATTTTATTTTGCAAATCTCTGTGTAAGTTGCTTCTACCCACTGACATTCTCACAAGCACATATTCCAAAACAGGAAAATATATAGTCAAGTTTCCTGCCTGTTTTCTTTCCCAATAGTGGGCATTTGTGCAGCTAAGGTCTGTTGTCCTTTTGGGAGAGCTGGAAGAAGCACAACAGATGCACAAGGCTGTACTTCTTTTGCCACCCTCCTTGCACCACAGCATGGCTTCATCAGAGCACAGGCTGTCTGACCTTGTTGTAACCATTATATTTCTCTGTGTTGATCAGTTTCATTGTTTATGCTCAAGTCCTGTGGGCACAGGCCATTCTTCTAACCCTTGCTCTTTTTTCCTTTCTCCCCTGCTTTCACATGCATATTTCCACTTTATATTAGAATTGTTGTATTTCTGTTACAAATCTCTGCACCTGCCAGCAGGTATCAGAATAGCTTGGGGGTGGAGATTTTCAAAGGATACCATATGGCAGGTTTTCTCACCACGTGTAGTCCCGTGTCACACACTAATGCCAATACAACCCCACTCTGCACATCTCACTGATACTTGTTTTTACAAAATACTGAGTGACATTTTATATTTTTTAAGAAACCATATATTCCAAATTCTTGCAGAGGTATTAGGCCTGGAGGAGGATGGTCTCTTCAAAGAAAAACAACCTAAACTTAATTTGGAGGAGTGCACCGGTAGGAAGCCACCCTTCAGGTCAATTCATTTGCTGTGTGCACACAAAACTGGCTTCTCTGCTGAAGTTTCAGCCGGAGCATGAAGGCTTTGACTGCCTTTGAAGTGAGACCTGCCTGGGATGAGAGCATCAAAACACATTCCGCATACATGGCCCAGCAGTCCCTTGAGGGAAGGCACACTGTGCCATCTGCTGTCTCCAGCACAGCAGAGGCATGCCGGTCATTTTCAGCAAACAGAAATGCTGGCATGGAACAGGGAGTGGTAATACTTTCAGTCTGTTAGCAGAGTTTTCTTCATTCTTTAAGAAAATCCTTCCTTTTGGTTTCTTGCCTTAATCTTTTGGGAATCATAACTGGGCCTGTCTTTATTTAAAATCTCCTGTTACTGCTGAAGAAGCATATTTCTTGAACACTGAGCTCAAAGGATCTCATTGATAAGCTGCTGAGCTTCCAGAGAGTGTCATGATGAAGTCCTTTTGAGACATATGCTCCAAAGACCTTACATGAAAGGTACCTATTTTTTTTATTATGAATAAAGGTTACAGAAAATTGCTCTAACACTGAGTAAAGTGTAAATAAATAAATTACATGCAAAAAAATTCTACCAATACAGTTATTCTGTAGTTATGTATGATGACATATTATCTTTATTAGCTGTTAAAGCAAAACTAGAATCATCTGCAGGATATTTTAGTAATTCATTTAATTTCCTGTTTTCTGAGTTGTTTGACTTCTAGACCATGATTGTTAAGACGGGGACTGAAAGCATCAACTGCTTTTCTTTGAAGATGATACAGGAAACTCAGGAAACTTAAGTTTCAAAAGATTAGCCAGTTCATAAGAGGAATATATTTTACCAAGTCCATGTATATTCCAAGTAGTGAACTGACTCTCAGCTGAGCTGTGTTGACCAGTAGCCTTCATCTGTTTTTTAAAAAGGAGATATAATGTTTTTCCCATATGTTGAGGACCTGGAAAAAAAGGTATATGTAGAATGCTTGTGTAGCAGTGACAGAAGATAGGTACCTGCCACCTTTAACACATCAAGATAGTTGACGTTCTCTCTCTTCACTGCCTCCCAGTTCCACCTTCACCGCAATGTAAAGATCAGGTCTTCTCTGATGATCTCTTCATATCAAAACACTGCAAATGTTTTCCTTCCCACACCCCAAATCCAGAACCAGAAACCTCCCCTTCAGGGAAACCCAAGTATGTTGTTGGGGAGCAGTGAAGCCATCACTCCAGGTTTGCCCACAGCACCATGGTTTAGGGCTTTGTCTTTCAGTGTACAGGTCTTTGGCAGCTCTGCCCTGTCCCTGTGGGATCCCTGGGCCTGTACAGACTGTGCTCTCTCTCCCACTAGTGAATCCCAGCTCATGCCTTGCTCTGGCCGCCAGAGATCCTCAAAAGACGCACAGTGCCATGGCAGCAGCATGAACAGCCAACGTGTAAAAAGGACACCTGATGACAGATGTGGAAACATTCATACGGATTCCTCTTAAAGACTACATGCAGAGGAGATGAATGGTAGTGCCCGTAATGCACGTGCCTTTGTCCTCGTGTCACCTGCTCCCAGGGCCCCATGACACCACCCTGTGATCCCCCTCAAATGTCAGGCTTAGGACCAAGGGCATGAGTGCCATCTCACAGAGGCAATTCAGCTCCCCTCCAGACACAGAACAGGTTCAGCAGCCAACCTCTCTAAGCGAAGTAAATCTTTCAGGGGCTAAATTCAGAAATTATCACTTGTTACCACCACTGGATGTCAAGGGAATGCCCAGGCTGCTCTATTCAACAAATGCAAAACTCCTGCACAGGCTTCTTCTTTGCTCCCAGGGAAGAAAAGCAGTCAAGTAAGGGAAGAGCAAGGCTCCTCAGAGAAAAGCTTTTATCTAACTTCAAAGACAAGATCTTCAGAGAGCAATGGATTAATGAGCTTATTAGAAAAGAAGTTCCGTGCTTCTACAGATAACAGCCATATCTGATTTCTAGTACTAAAACCTTTTGATTCTTCCCATATTTACAGTTCAGATTGCTTGAGCTAGCTACTTCCAGGACCAAGCCTCAACTGTATGGCTGAAAGGTAGGCCTGGCGCATGCAGATAAAGTACAGTTCCATGACAGCTGGGCCAGGGGGCAAGCAAGTGTCTCAGGGTTCAAAATCCAGAAGAGATCCTGTGACCACCCAGTCCAAGCTTTTCTACAACTTAGGCCAGAGATGCATCCTGAATTTATTTCAGTTCACATTGGAGCAGACCAGTTGGAAAACTAGCCCTCTCCAACTTTAAAGTTTCCATGGAGGTGGAACTCCTGCAGTTCTTTACTAGAAGGCATTTTTTCATCTGTTAATCATTCCTAGTTCTGCTCTGCCTCTAATTCACCAGCACCCTGTTTGAACCATGGGCATCAGGAGCTGTCTGGGCACTTTGGAATTTGCACTGATGTCAAAGACAGACATGTGGCAATTTCTTTGCAACTGGATGCAGGCCCATTTTCATGTCCTCCTTTAGTTGTTGCGACCCCCATGTCCCATGGGGAGCTCACAATTAGCTAAATATCTGCCTTGAACCCTCGTCCTATTTCAAAATGCTGGGATGAGTTCCCTTATTCTGCAAAGATTCATGATGCTTTGCCATCTTCAATGGATGATTTGCCATTTAGCTGTATTCAAATGTACTCGGTTTGCTTACCCCACACAGTCAGCCTGTCTAGGTTCCACATGGTTGTATCTTTATTTTGCACTCCTTCGCATTCAGGAGTATTTTTTACCATCTGTGCTGCTAACAGGCAGTGTGATAGAAAATAAGAAGAATATTAGTTATTCAGTCCAGAAACAGCAGGGAGGGTGACCACTCTTCAGCACCTTCCTTCCCTTTTCTCTCTCTTGTAGCTGCTACCATTTTGACTGAGCATAAGGACTATTACAAAAGAGGACAGTGCATAGTAATGCAGATGGAGAAGGGTTTACAGTGGTTGGTTTACAGTGAATCTGGATGCAAGCATGTGGGATCTGCTGCAGAGCCTCTCCTCTGCATTCACCCCCATGCAGTCCATGGAGGCAGGGCATGGACACAGAGATGACCACCTTACACAGCTGATGCATTCAAGCTGCCTGACAGGCACACACAGGAACAAGCTCCAGGCTGGCTATCCAGTTATCCCAGCAGCCAAATATGGGGGCTTAGCATGGCCAGCTGACCCACCCTCCTCACTGGGGCCTCGATCGTTGTGACTGCTGTGCAGTGGTGTCCAAGGCCACCTCTGCAACTGGCATGGCCTCTGCTGTGTGCAATGTATTCTAAGCCATTTTGGATTCAGTAATGCTTAACTTTTTAGGGTACTTTTTCAGAACACCTCCCAGAATTAGAGTTTGTAACGTATTACCTAAGTGTCTTTTCTCATTTGCCTTTTGTCTACCAAAGGGAATTAATTAGTATCAGCATGAGTGTAAGAACTGCAGGAAGCAAAACAAGCTATATGAACTTTCTTGAATCTATTCAGCTGCTAGAGAGCTCTCCTCAGACTTCATCCAAATGTCATCCTTGGTTTGCTTCTTTCAGAAACCTACTGTTCCTGTGTGTTTAAAATGATCCTGAGGACGTACTGTTCATCTGAGCTAATTAAAGCCTGTAGACTAACAGGCACATTTTGCTCCCTTTTCTGTCTACAAATGCTGTATGTGCAAAAATGTATGGTAGATTTTGGGGTTAAATTATGACAGCTTTATGTGTAAAAAAAGGGAAATAGCTGATACTGTTTATTGCAGAACTGATTTGAAGTGTTCTTTTTTATTTTGATGTTTCAATAATAACCTAATAATTTTAATTCCAGGAAGGATGAACATATTACATCCCCATATTTTAAAAGTTTCACTCTTATATGAAAGTTAATATTATTCAGTTAATGTTATAATTTGGTTTATTAACTCTTTCAAATATTTTTTGGCCAGCTCTTGATAAAACTTTTTTTAATTAAAATCTTTTGCCACAATATATGAAGAATGATGGTCAGGCATTTATTATATCTCTGCCTTTTGAATCTATAGTGATTTGCCAACTAAATCTATGGCTTTTAAAACTTGTTTTTTAGTCTGTGTAATGGGCTATTAAGCAAATAAAACAATGGAGAAATCTAATCTGGAATATGTCACTGTATGCCCTATTCTCATTTTTTACTGTTGACCCTACCTTTATAACACATTAAAAACTGAAAGAGTTTAGAAGGAAATACATGCAAGGCTACTTTAACAGACAAACCTATAATTATGCACAGGCACATTTCTGTCAAGATTTAAGAACAGCATTCTTTAATTTTTCTTGTGTTTTGGTATTGGTTCATCTGTGATCTTTTATTGTTGTCTACAGTTTGCCCTGTTAGCTGCAACCCCTTTTGAAAACACTGGTGCTATTCTCTGCTTGAATCAGCAAAGGCTGTTCTCTCCCATAGCATGTATTAAGGCCCTGTTGGAATGAAATGTCTGGGTAGCAAACTTTATAGAACAGATGGATAAGACAGGCAAATAGATGAATTAGATAGAGATCCAGTCCCAGCTGACATTTGTTGAATCAATATTAAAATAGCTGTGTTAAACCACAAGGCTTTTACAGTGGGTATGTTGACAGCAGTTAATGAGTGGAGAAAAGAACAAGCTTCTTCCAAAGCAAGGTAATGGAACAGTTTTTCCATTGATGATCCCAGTAAGCCAAGGGCACTGCTATCTGCACATGGACAATGTTTGCTATTTAAAAACATACAGTACTGGTGCAGGTTCATCAGGTCATCTTGTAAACCAGAGTGAGGAGATGGATAAAGAAGAGCCTAATGCAAAGAAAATTCTATTGTTCCCAATGCTAAGAGTTACTGCTGCAATTAGCACAGGCCTTGCCCCTCCCCTGGCTGGACGGCAAGGGAGGGGGATGCTGAAAGAGGTAACCTGAGACAGGCTGAGCTGCTTAACACAGCTGCTGGAGGGATGCTCATTGCCATGTAATGACTGATACTACTACCAGCCCTTACATATTTCAGGCTGTGTGTCACTCAATCAGAGCTGATGTCCCTACTGCAATAATATTCATTGCAATAATGCCTTGAGTATCTGCAAGGCTGGCATCCTTTCACAGTAGGCGTTAAAAAAGCCATAGCAAATTCTAATCCCTGGACTGACAACAGACTCGTTCCTGTTGCACTCAAGGGGAATTTTATTTCCTGTGCAAGTAGGAACTGCAGCATCCCTTCCCATGTCAACCCATGCACGTCCTTTGTAGTACAAAACGCAGGTAGGAAAAGTGCTGCCTGAGACTTGATCTCAGTAAGGTAGGCAAAACCTGCCATGAGAAATAATGGGGTCTGTGGTGATGCTAAGGTAAAACAACCATCTTAAGGACAGGAGAAGAAGCAGTAGGTATCTGAACAGGAATTTAAACCACTATTACTATTTCTACATTGATCATATGCCTGTGAGGAGGTGTTCCACCAGCAAAGACTCAAACCTCACACATCACATTTTTCTGGGGTTAAAACAGACCAAAATGAAAAAAAGAAAACAAAACCAAAACTACTGAGAAGACAGGGTCTTAAGGACTGGTTTTATGGATAGGGGGATGCACAAACAAAATTTGTTATCAACCATTTTTATCACACAAATCCAACACTGGTCAAATGATTCCCTCCTTTCCTCTTCCTCATGAATGCAAACCAGATTTTAAAAAAGCAGAGGCACACTGCTATTTAGGCATTTTGAAAACACATGGTGGTGATCAGAAGCCTCTGTGTCAGTTAACCCAGCTCACATCTGGATTAATTCTAAGAAAAATTTGTATCTTTCATACCTACTGTTGAACCCCTGAGGAGATGAGTAGAAGTGAGGAATATTATTATTAAATTGTCTCCTGTCTTATCAGCTCACTGTGCCGTCCAAAAGAGAAAGGTATCCTGTGTCCCCAGTTCTGGCTGAAAGATGAGGTTGAAATTTTCTTGGTCTGGGCTTATGCCATCAGCAGGTGCCACGTCAGAGGTACTCGGTGGTCTGGAAATCACTCCTCCATGTACTGTCACATCAGTGTAGTCTCGGTATGTCCACCATTGTGCAGAGCCAAGAAATAGGTCTGGATCTGGGAAAGCAGAAGGGAGACCAGCTCACCATATATAAAACTATCTCCTGCAGTGGATCTCTGTGGCCAGACTATCTGTTTTGAATAGCCAAGCCTGGGGTGGATGAGTATGAAGACCAAGCTATGAATACTAACAATCAAGAGCTGCCAGGTTTGAGACTTTTCTCTGCATTACACCACTTGGAGGTGGTTGGGTTGGGGGAGTCTGGGATCTCCACATTCAGCAGTTATTAACTGCTATTTCAGTGGTGTATTGATACTCCTACAACAGGGGCTCATCACCTGCTTCTCATGCTTTGTGAAGTGCTGGGACACTACCAGACTGCTCAGATCTGATTTCATTCTACCAGGGTAGAATTGATATGGGGAGGCTCTTGAAAGGCCTCATTTAGTTTATGCTGTCAGACTTAGCCCTTGTATCCCCTCCAAGAAGAAATTCAGTGTTACTGCAGGTTATGTAAACTCTGCACCTGACAGCCAATGAAATAGAAAGGTATTTTGACAAGATGGGAGAAAATGTTGAACTGCCGTTGGCTTTGCCCAAGTGGCTTACTTGGGACTTCATCTAGTCAAGACACAGTGCCAAGTGGAAATTCCAGATGAAAGGGCATGCACTTCCTTTTTTGAGGAATCTTGAGTATGCAACAGCTCTCTCATGCTATTTTTTTGGCCTATTCATTCTGAGGAAGCTCTTGGGACACAATGCTGTCAAATGAAGTGGAGCACACAGAGCCAGTGAGAAATCCCAATATAACAGGGTAGCACACTGCCCAGGGTAGGCAACATTTTACATGTATGTGTCTTCTTACTGTAGCAATTTCCAAACTGTGGGGTCATGGAGCAGCTGGCTCCTTCAGGAGGTGATAATGCTTAAATGCTGAGCTAGAAATGAAAGCTTGTCATAGAGCCATGGTGACTGGGGAGGCTCTAAATCTAAAATCTCATGTTTGTCACTATCTCTTCTAATTTGTCTTTCCATGGAGGGTTTTAACAATGTGAGAAGTAATTAGAAATAAATAGGGAAGTTTTCTCCAGCTGCTCATATTTTAAATCCACAGTTGGTCAAGCTTAGCACAGTGAATTTGCAATAGGTTTTGCTCTCTGCTGTGTACAGTACACCACATTTAGACCCCTAGGGATGTTTCAGGAGGAGGCCGTGAAATTGCCATAGCACTGATCCCCAGTTTCCACTGTGCCCCAGCAGGGCACTAACAGCAGGACAAACTCCAAAGCTTCCAGAGTGTATTCTGGCAATGAAGAGAGAGCACCTCTGCTCTAGCAACAGATAGGAAGCTCTGGGTTGGGGAAGATGTGCAGGGCACAGAGAAAGGGTTGCTGTAGGGTATTGCAATTGCAGCGAGGCAGGGCAGGACACCAGCAGGAGATCTGCCACCCCACCTTCCTTTGCTGCTGAAGGACTCACTATTGTCACCGTTTATAAATTCTCTGCAGTGGTGCCCAAAGCAATCCTGACCCCTCAAAAAAAAGAGTATTTTTCTTTCCTTAGTTCCATGTTCCATCAAATTAAGTAGACTGGAAAGACAGGCTTATCCTAATTAATCCTGGCCTATATTTCTGTGAGAAAAATGATAAGGGCTTATAATGAAAAGGCATATACTTAAGATCACCTTATGAAAACACTTAGATTGCCTTTTCAGCTAGTGTTAACCTTCCAAAATTTAAAAAACTGCTGATGTTGAGAAGTTTGGTGTTCTTGTGGCAGGGACACAGCTGAATGCTTTTGTTCAGTAGGAAGCGATGTTTGTCAGAATATGCTGCATGCTTATACAACAATCAGGACTGTTCAGATGACACATCTGTTTTTTCAGACACTGGCAGAAATGGCATCATAACAGCAATATTTTGTTCCCAAGACCACTAGAAATGAAAAGAATAAAAACAAACCAAACCAAAAACCTAACTAAGCTAGCCACTGTCTCCATCTGGAGGCAAAAGGCTGTCTGACATAACCAGTTCATCCCACGAAGAAGAGACCATGTAGACAACAGGGAATATTTGCCAAAAGCCCCTGAAAAGCCAGGTATTGTTAGCTTCAGGTGTAGTATCAGGGCTTATGTTTTCTTATATGAAACATGAGTGTAAGAAAAGCAATACTACTATTTAAATAACTAGTGTTAACTTCTAATGGCCCTGAAATATTTCTGGTTTTCAAAGGACTGTAGTAAGAATATGATATCTGTACTCGTCAAGAAGTTGTTTTTCTAGTTGATGACAAAATCTTCCTCTAATTCTTTCCTCAACAGTTTCTTTTTCTGCTCTTTTTTAAGTCCATGGTATCATGCCAATGACCTTTATCATTTCACATCGGAGTTAGACTGAATTGACTTTCAGCCCAGCATGCCAGAAGCATGTGCCAAGTGACTGCTTGCTGATGGTGTGGACCAAAAGTCCCCATCAAAACAAAGCATCACTAAGTCATGGATTAATGTTAAATGCTTATTTGACACCAGGTCATGTTTCTCTGTGTGGAAAAGGGTGACAGTGGTCCTCGTTGATCTCCCAGAAAAGCTCCTATCTGGGAGGATAGAGATTCCTGTTCAGTCAGTCAGGACAGCAATTGCTGAAGAGAATCAGGTGAAGTAAAATGTGCCTAAGCTCCCAACATGACAACCATAAAACATTTCCTTCTACAAGTCAAAGTGTGACCCAAGCCTCTCTGATACCACTGGGCTGTCCAGATGGTGAGGCAGAGCCTTGCTTTGAGCCATGAACATTCTGGACACAGCCAGTAAATTCAGTAGAGAGTGAGATCAGTAATTCGGTGAACTGCAGCTTTTCTGGAAACAGCTCAGAAAAGGATTAATCTGATTCTCAGTCAGTAAGACATGCTGTCCCTAAGGAGATGTCACATGCTGCCGCACTTTCTCTGCACTTTCAGAGGCCCCAGGGACCTCACCAGCAGCCACAGAGAAGACAGTACTCTCAAATGGAACATGAAACTTGCCTTTGGTTTGGTTTTTTATCCCTATGCTATCTAGGAGGTGGTTTGTCTTTTCCATTTTCCTGCGTTGAACGTTACAGGGAGGAAACTGGGAAGACAATGGAGCACAAAAGAGGCAAGAGTTACAGACAATTTTTTATCTCTCAGGAGGAATTCTCCTGTGCAAAAATGTGCAAAACTAGTGAATTTTAGCCAGCAGTTTCAGAGAGAAAAAAGCAGCATGACAGAGCTCGTGACATTGGTTTTGAAATGCTGAAACGCTGGGAGGGCTGGTCACACCTCTGGGGAAACAGTTGTGCAAACAAGAGGCTTGGTCTCATGGGGTGCACTGATGTGCAGTGGCTGAGTAGCCTGGATCTGGAGCAGGAAGGACTCCAGTGTGTCACAGCCTGGGATGTAGCTCTGTGCACAGCCCCAGTACATGATCAAGCAGTGAGCCTTGGTCATCTTCTACCTGCCAGTCACTTAACCATACCTCAGATTCCTGCTCTGCATGTGTCTCTTGTGGCTTTCAGCCCCAGTGAGAGGTTGGGATGGGGCTTCCAGGGCTGTGAACACAAGCTACCATGGGTGTCATTTAGATGTCTCTGCTGTTAATAGGAGATTAAAATTAGAACAGAGGTGAGATGAAGCTGAGATACTATTTTTAAAAAACCCTGCATAAGGAAGGTTTATCTTAGACTTACCTGTATACTCAGCACCACCTCAAAGTAGGTTAGCAGGTTTGACATGGACGTTCTGGCCCTGAAGTTTCACCACGTGAGTGTCACCCACTGCTGTCATGAAGACAATATCTGAATCTATCTATGTTCAGCATTTCAGTGTGAGGAAAGCCCAGGTTCATTGTGTTCTTTGTGATTCCCAGGGAGTAATGTGATGACTGGGCAAAGGATGCCCAAAGTGATGAGCATTTGGATGAGAGTTATGCTTTGAAGTGGTTCTGTGATGGGCTCACTCTCACCTCTGTGCTGCCTTTTGGACATCCTGTTATTACTTGTGTGTCCAGCCAAGGCTGCCACACACAGACACCCTCCAACAGTGCTGCCCCAAGGCAGTGCCTACACCTAGTCCTCTCCAGACCAGGAGCTGATGGACTTTCAGACTGTTGCAGCTGGACTGCATCTGTGCAAGGTAATAAAACTTATGTCAGTGGCAACCATCCCATTATTCGTCATGTCTTGCAAACGAAGCAGGATGGTATTTGGATAACAGTCCTCTGAGCATGACGTACACGCTGCAACTTGTGATGGCACTGGCTGACTAAGCAAAGTCCGCTTTAAAAGAACATAATCGGAGTGTGCTACAAGCAGTGCTGTTTTTGACATGAGGCATGAAAGAGAAGTCCTCACTGCTTACTGCTATTCCCATTTCAAGAGTGCCTTTGTGTGGGAGTGAGTGTCTAGTAAAGCTTTTGCATCAGGATGCTAGCTTGGATTTGCTGGACGAATTCCAATTCAGGCAGTTACCATCTATCTCTGTGAATTTTCCATGCTGTTTCAGTTGGCTACAGAATGATTTTTCATTTCATGTTCAAATCTGACTTTAATAGTTACTTCATACACTCGAACAATTCCTTTATTTCACACTCAGTGGTGGATGAAAGGATGTTAAGTAGCATATATTTGGATCCACTTCAGTGGAAGCTATTACCATCACTACTAGGGTTGCAATGATGAATAAATCCATGCCAAAGGGAGCAAACCAGCAAAACTGGAGCATACTTCATTGTAAAACATAGTGTGGGGCTCAGAGTACCCTACTCAATATACCAGCAGCTCATGACAGAAATCTACAGTAACTCCAACACATTACTAAAAGTAAGTGTTTAGTTCTTGAAAAGGTTATTTGTGCTCATGCTAACCATAAGAAATTATATCTCTCTTCACTGAGAACAAGCTCAGTCTCTGCAACAGTGGCCAAACTCCATCCTAGACACCTGCAGTTTTCTAATACTCCAAGAGGACTGACTCCTTCTCAGCTATTCAGGTTCCTTCACTTCACAAGTAAACTTTTTTCTTCTCTTATATTCCAGTTGTTGAAATTAATTTGTCACCCTCTGCTCAAAACTGCATTTATCCTTTTCCTCCCACTTTTCACAACTGTCATGGTTATCAGCTCAGAAATGTGCAATGTAGATTCTTGAGATCTGATGTCATCTTGCTTGGCATATGTTACACACTCAAATAAGCTGTTGTGGTGAATAATGTACCATATGTATACCTCCCAGGTTCTCCCAACATTGTGAAGACTTATCAGTGCTCTAATTGTGTACCACTTCAACCAGGATTTTGTTATGTAGAGCTGCCAAGTCTGGTGTTACCAATGGAAATAAAAGTCTCCATCTCACCCTCTCTTCTCTGCAGCTATCTTCTCTGCTCTGCATATCAAACCCTGGAAAGGTTCTGGGGAAAACCTACTCTTTTGAAGACCTGATCTTTCAAAGACCTCCAGCAGACTGTTCTGGACCATTCTGTGGGGATGCTGCGTGCCAGAATCTGGGATGCTGCAGATCATGACCTCAAGCCTGGGAGAAAGACAGTGATCCAGAATGTCCAGAACAGGCAGAGTGGTTCCACAGTGCTATTGCTCTATCTGCAGGCCATGCCCAGGCCTTCTCGTGAAAAGACACAGCAAAGAATGGTCGCCCCCTGAAGACAGCAAAGCAGGCAGGCACTCCACCCAAGGGCCCCTTCCTCCTTTTTGCCGGAACTTGGGCATCTTGTTAGAGAGCTTCCCTTCAGCCAGCCCTGAGCATGACTGCCTTGTCCCTGTCAGCCTACTGCCATCACCACTACCCTAATTTGATTTTAAAATCCCCAGCTGCCATGGGCACTGAGGCAACAGTCATGGCACTGCTCCTGCTGAGCCAGACACACACTGGGGCGCTGGACTCCTCGTCTGTCTTCTAAAAGAGCTGTATAACAGGCAGAGCCAGGATGATTCTAGGGGCAAGGGGCTGCAAATGCTGCCACAACACATCAAATTCCTGCTCAGATGGACCCTTTAATTTTAACTGATTAGGTTTCTAAAATATCCCATTTTCTGAGAAACTTCTGTAATGTTTTTTCTTGGAAGAACATAACAATTAGTCCACATAAAGTAGTGCTGTCCAGCTGTTGCTCATGAACAGAAGTGTTGGCTCTAATGAACCACCTTCAAAGCTTTAATAATTTCTGCATGCATGTTACTGGCATGATATGTTAAAATGATGAAAATTTAAAGACTTTGAAGACATTAAATGAAACTGGAATCTGACCACCATTGTGGTATCTGATTTACAGTTAGCAATACATTCTGTTTTTCCTGGATCCCATTTGCACCCTGGGAAAACACCAGGAACAGATGGTTTCCTATCCAAATTTTATAAGTGGTTCAAAGAAGAGTAGGCACCCTGCATGCTACAAACATTTATAGAGGTTAAGCATAATCAGCTCCCGCTAGCCACTGCCAACTGCATCAATTAAGTATGCAGCAAATATGGGGAAAAAAGCCTAAGGCAATACAGTTTTATGAATATATCACATTGTCCTGCACAATATTTAAGATTACCGCTAAAGTGCTGACACAGATGAGAGTCCCATGGCTAGAGCAGAGACTTTAATATTCATGTTAGGTTATTTACCAGTACCAGTGGCTAGAAAAATAAACCTTTAGTTTCATTTTACCTTGCTCTCACAGCAAGGCTGTGAAAGGCTCTTACAGCAGTTTTTGGTGAGTATTATTCTACCTGGAGTGCATTTTTTTGTTAATGCTGATCCCTTAATGCAGAGGCAAAAGTAATGGGAAGGTTTTACTTGATTAAATGTCTTTTGGGCAACTGAAAAGGTGTCTTAGGTGGTCTTGCTTTTGGCCAAAAAGAGTTAAACATTATAGATCTCTTCTTTCTTTCTTTGAGCAAGACAGTGTGAGAGAGATTCTGGTCAAGATTGGCAAAGCTCAAATTGATACAGAAAATTAAAACCCCATCTTCTATAGCTACATCTGAAGTGCAAAACAACAAGAAGGTCTGTCTTTGATGATTTCTGTTTATGTTTGATTTCTAAATGTATTTTTTAAGTTCATCAAGAGCTGTACTTCAGCAGACATCAACAGTCAATGGAATATGCAGTCTAATAGTGTTCTTTCTTGCTTACCTAAAGTGAAAAGTCTAATGAGTAGCACGCTCTTACTTGCAGGTGAAATATTTCCACAGCTTCCTCTTGATATATGAAAATATGAAATGCTGTTAAAAACAGCATAATGACTCATTTAATAGCTCAAACAGATCTGCTCAGAAATCACTACGACTCATGAAGTATAAGGAATAGGTTCTGTTCCATTAGTCTGTAGGAATAGTGGCTTGGAGGAAAAGATTTCATGTCAAATAAATGCTATTAGCTAAAAGCATCCATGCTATAAAAAAAGTTTTAAATTTGGAATTTGGAGACAAGTAATGTAATGTACTCTAGTCTGCAAACAGGCTCTGTTACACAACCTTTGCACTGCATTTTTAAACTAAGCCATAGGTGTTAATAGGTATAAAATGACCTCTGGTTATCTATAGGGTTAGTGTTTGAAAAGGAAACAACTGTTTTTGCAGAGTCAGTACTGAAAGAGAGTGACACTCTTTTACATTTAGGACACAAAGCCTGGGATTTGATCAGTTGCCATCATTTACATATAATGCATCTTAGTTTAATATGTATTGAATTTTAATGTGACAGAGAACTTGACTTCTGGAATCTGAAGAGAATTGAAGTGCATTTGCTGCTTGTATGTGACAGCTAGCATTTCATTTCCTGGAAAAATCTGCAATCACTCTGTTCAAGATCTGCTGAGAATTAAGACTAATTGTGGTGACAGGGCACCATCAGGTTTGGCACTTCCACAGCAACTGAAGTCCTGCTCCTCTTTCCAGACACCTAAAGACTTTAAAATACCTTTTGAAAAAAAACCCAGCTCGGCCTCGTATGTTTGACTCCTCAAGGAGACAGTTTTCAATGCAGAAAGAAGTTTGGAAAGAAAGGAATACACAATTCACTCATGCTCTAACACAGTAAATCTTGCTAAAAGAAATTCAAAGGGTTAGTATTAAACCATCACGATGTAACAAGATAAAAGGCTTCTATCAGGAAATAATGGGGGGGGTTGTTGGTTTTTTT
>VZTX01035543.1:0-12808 GCA_013400915.1 Pardalotus punctatus | reverse complement strand
GTCACTAAAACTCGGCGGCGTCCATGGCAGCGGGGGCCCAGCCGGGCAGCCCAGCGCAGCCCGGGCCCAGCATCCCGGCAGGTGAGAGCCCGGCGCCGGGCGGGGAGGCGGTGGGCACCGGCAGAGGGGGGGGCCCGCTTCGGCAGAGCGCAGCGCTATGGGGAGGGCGGCGAGGGGCGGCCGTGCCCCCCAAAGCCCGTCCAGGGGCTGTGCTGCCAGCCCGGGGAGGGGTAGAACCCCGAGGTAAGAAGGGATGCCCTGGCTGGGGGCCGCAGGGATGCCCTGGCTGGAGGGCGTTTGTTCCCGCCGGCGTGCCGGTCGGGGGGGGCAGGGTCACCCCCTTCCCCTGCTGCTCGGGGTCCCCTCAGTTTGTCCCCGAAGTCCTCGCGGGGGAGGGTGTTTTCCATTGCCAGTCCTGCTCCCCTGAATATCCGTCAAAATCATGCAGTGTCCAGTCCCCAGCAGCTAAGACAAGCAGGAGCAGGGGTGCTCTATGTGTCTGTGTCCCCTCCCCTTTATTCACCTATTTATTTTTAAAATAAACCATCTCATCCAGAAAAATCCCCTTGGAGCAAACAGTGAGCACGCCCTCAACGTACACTGCTCTGCCCACCTTCCTGCAGACAACTTTTGGGGGGAGGCAGGACTGTCCCTGTCTGGGTGGCACAGGGACAGCTCGTAGGCAGTGGGTGCTGAGGAGGCTGCTCTTGCAGGTCACCCTCTGCCGTCATGATGGAGAAAGAGCCCCCCAACTCCAGCGAAGGCCAGCAAGGCTGGTTCTCAGCCAGGAATGGCAGTGGCAGCTCCTTGGATCTGGAGTCTGTGGTGCGACCCCGTGCCTTGAACCCGTGGGATGTCGTCCTCTGCATCTCGGGGACCATCATCTCCTGCGAGAACGCCATCGTGGTGGTGGTCATCTTCTACACCCCGGCCTTCCGCGCCCCAATGTTCCTCCTGATCGGCAGCTTGGCCACAGCCGACCTCCTGGCAGGTTTGGGGTTGATCCTGCACTTTGCCTTTGTGTACTTCATCCCGTCGGAAGCGGTCAGCCTGCTCACCGTGGGGCTCCTGGTCACCTCCTTCACAGCCAGCGTCAGCAGCCTGCTGACCATCACCATCGACCGCTACCTGTCCCTCTACAACGCCCTGACCTACTACTCGGAGAGGACGGTCACCAGGACTTACATCATGTTGATCCTCACCTGGGGAGCCTCCATCTGCTACGGGCTGCTGCCTGTCATGGGCTGGAACTGCCTGAAGGAGCCTTCCGCCTGCAGCATCGTCAGACCGCTGACCAAGAACCACCTCATCATCCTCTCCGTCTCCTTCTTCATGGTGTTCGCGGTGATGCTCCAGCTGTACGTGCAGATCTGCAGGATCGTGTGCCGGCACGCCCACCAGATCGCCGTGCAGAGGCACTTCCTGGCCAGCTCCCACTATGTCACCACCCGTAAAGGCATCGCCACCCTGGCCGTCATCCTGGGCACCTTCGCGTCCTGCTGGCTGCCCTTCGCCGTGTATGGTCTGCTGGGGGATTACAGCTACCCGGCCCTCTACACCTACGCCACCCTGCTCCCCGCCACCTACAACTCCATGCTCAATCCCGTCATTTACGCCTTCAGGAACCAGGAGATCCAGAAAGTGCTGTGGGCCGTGTGCTGCGGGTGCTTCTCCTCCACGCTGCCTTTCCGCTCCCGCTCCCCCAGTGACGTCTGACGTGCCCCCCCCCCTGCACCCTTCACTTACCGATTGCAGCCGGGGGATTTGCTTTGATTCCCCCTTTTCATTCCCAGAGGCACTTTGCAGGAGCTATTGGAGTCAAGCAGCTCTTCCCAGCCTCATCATTTTTGGGCACAACCCCTTCTTTTCCTCTATTTTTCCACTTTTTGAATAGAGAGAAAAACATATTTTTTATCCATAATATAATCTATATTTATGCGTGACAGAGAGAGGGGGGTGATCCTCATATTTTCTTTAAAACTATTTGCAATGCTTTATTTTTTTAAAGGTGGGGCAACGCCAGGAATGTTTGTCCCCCTCTTGCTTTTTTTACAACCTTGTTATTTACCTCAGATAATTAAAATATATTTTATACATTTGGGGAAGGGGGGCAGAAACTCGTTGCCAGAGGAGGGGACTCAATTCCCCCCACCCCCCTTCTCCCAGCCGTCCATCCATTTATTTATTGTTTTTTAATTATTATTTAATTTGATTTCTGTGCCTCCCTCCCACCGCCCAGCGCTGGGCCCTGCTGCCCTCTAGTGCTCGCTGCCTTCGGGGGGGGTGGGCGCTGCCAGAGGCTCTGCACCCCCAAACCCACAAGTTTTGGGGTTCCCCATGTGCTGCCACCCCCCCCTCACGGCACCCAGGCTCCCCCCGCCAAAGCCTTTCTTTGCACTGGGATTGGATTTGCACATTTCTGGGCTGGGGTGATGGATGTGAAAGGCCCCTTGTGAAGGGGACCCCTGCGGATGGGGATCCCCTGAGATGGGGACCCTCCTGGATGGGGACCCCTCAGTGGGTGCTGCAGGGCAGGGTCAGGGTGGGGGGGCTGCTTCTTGTTTACAGCTCTGGGAGGCGAATAAATTAATTTGTGATACGAGGTGTGGATGTGTGATGCTGGAGAGGGGGTGGGATGGTGTTTCCCGAGGGGGCAGAGCAGGCTGAAGTCCCCGAGTCCCATCAGGGCCGTCCCCCCGCTCCGTTTCCCTGCTCCCAGACAAGAGATGCCGAGTGACAGCGCTTCCCCCACCCATCACATCCTGTTAGCAGGAGCTGGCTCGGGGGTGCAGCACCGAGGGCCCCGGCCATCCTCATCCTCACAGCCCCAGCACGCACAGGGGCTGCATCCAGCTCTCCGGGTGACATTTGACGTGTCCCCCCACCCAGGGATGGCGAGGACTCCTTCCCGGGGCAGGTGTCCTTCTGAGGGGTTGTGACCTGGGCCCTCCGTCCAGCAGCAGTGGCATCTCTGCCTCCATCTCTGCCCCCAGCCCCTCTCCTGCTGAAAGGGGCACAGGGAAGCTGTGCCCAGCACCCCCGCACTGACATTCCCCTGCTCTGAAATTCGCTGCTCACACAGGATCTGGGACACCGAGCCCTGCTGCCCGAGCTGCCTGCTGGTCGCAGGGAAGGCAGGGTTAACGATGGCAGAGCTAATTAGGGCAGCTCAGCCCCTCCGGTAGCAGCCTCTGCGCCCCCAGAGCCCCCGTGCCCCTGCCCACCCCGGCCAGGGAGCAGCAGGTTCCTCACAGGCATTTGTGCATCCGCAGACGCGCCAGGATGCGGCAGAGCCCAGGGCTGGGGAGCAGCCGGCCCGCTGGGTGCTGTGGGATGTGTCGGCCCCCGAGGCTCCACTTCACCTTGGGTTCAGGGACCTGGTGGCAGCCCTGAGGGCTGGGACTGTTTGTTGCAAAGGGAATAAAGATTTCCCTTGGCTGAGCGCTGGGAAGGGGTGGTGTCAGCAATGATGAGGGGAGATGGGGCCGGGGGGGCCTGAAGGACCCACAGATTGTTTCCTGCTCTCCCAGCGCTGGGCTCAGTGCTGTGGATGAGGAATTTTGGGCTCCCCTTGTCCCCATTGAGATTAAACCAGGGGTTGGAGGTGTTCATTGTACCCCAGGGCTGAGCTGAGCATCCTCAGCCAGGGGATAATTCCTGAGCCTACCTCCCCCAGCAGTGAAAAATCCCTTAATTCCCAGCTCTGCTGTATTCAGGGGCAGTTTTTACCTGGTGATTCTTATGTCAACATCACATGGCAGCTGAAACAGCTTTTCTCTCCCTCGTGCCTCCCCTGCTGATGTCTTCAGAGGGAGCTTCTCCACGGTGTGCAAGCCCTTCTAGTTCCTCCCCCTCCCTGGAGTCCCTGTCATTTCCCCTGGGGACAGGGTGACACACCAGGGTGTGCAGGGCACAAAGGCAGCATCATTCAGTCTGCTGGGACCCCTCCTCAGGCTCCCACCCACCACGGCTGGTGGTGGGGGTGGGCACAAGGCTGCAGCCCCCGTTCCCAGCTCGTGGCAGGGCTGTGCTGGAGCTGATGAGCTTCCCAGATTGATCGGGGGGTGCCCAGGGCTCAGGAGCTGCAGTGACCCGTAGTGACAATGTGGCATCAAAAGCCACCACAACCCAGGCCACCCCCATGACCAGCAATTCGGGAGCTGTGGGAGCTGAGCTCTCACTGAACCCTTGTCCCCAGCACCCTGACCTGTCCCCTGCCGCCACCACAGAGACCATTACCCAGCGTGTAGCTGCGCCATGTGCCCCCTCCCCAGGTGGGAAATGCATCCTTTGGCTCCTACCTGTGTCCAGTTCCGTGCTGTCAGGATGGAGGAGGGGCTCCAAGGCGGGCTGGGGGTAGCCGAGATCCCGACCCTGCCCGTGCTGGTTGCTCTCCCAGCACTCCAGGGAGTCCAGAGACATTCCCAGCTGCTCCCGGCCTTTGGGAGATGATGGAGCAGGCAGCACCGGGTGGGGAGATACAGCAGGGCCCAGCCTGCTCCCTTTTTCGGTGGAGAAAGATGCAGAAAATGGAGCTATAAAAAAAGAGTCAAATCCATTGAAGAAGGTGCCTGAGTGCTGAGCAGCCACCCCCACGCCAGGGACATGCAGGAGAGGCCTGGGGGGACCAACAGCCCAACTCTGGGGTTAAAATATGAGTTAAGAGACGTGGGCACAGCACATCTGGCAGGGCCAGCCCTTCCCAGGCTCCCAGCAGATGCTGCAAGCACAGGCAGCTCCTGCCTCCAAGCCCTGCCCGTGCTGCAGTGCAGACGGGGGGGGCGGGTTGGGGTTTGCTCCCCTTCTCCAGTGTGGGCAAACCTGGTCCTGCTGGCACCATCGTGCTGGCAAGCACTTACCCTTGGCCACCGTGCAGGTGAGAGAGCTGGCAGCACCCACAGCAGAGCCAGGGCTGGTCCCAAACCACCCGCTCCAGAGCCTCTGCTCCAGTCCTAGTGCCAAAACCTCCGGGGTTTTGCCAGATGGGAGGAGGGAAGTAGGCTGCTGCTACCCCAAAACCTCCCACCGACACATGAAGCCCAAGTTGAGAGCTGCCCTTCCCCACGCCCCATCGCAGGGATGGTCCCTGCTCCCAGTGCTTTACTGGAGCACTCTCGATGGGACCAGGAGTCCTGAAGTACCCTCTGCACCACACTGGGAATGCCGGGCCGCGGGGAGGGCTGGCAGCTCCAGTTATGGGCCTGGGCTGCATTTAAATGAGAAACCTCAACCCTGGCTTGGGGGATTTTGTTTCCTTGGAAGCAGGAGCAGGCAGGAAATGAAGAAAACACGGCCCTGCTGTAAGTGTTTTACCAAATGCTGGAGGCAGCAGGAGGCATTTCCCGGCACAGCTCGGCCTCAAGCATCGTCCCCGGCCACCACCACAGCCATGGCTCTGCAGGCATCGGATGGTGCTTCCCAGGGAGGGAAGTCTCTCCAAAAGGGCTGTTCTTGGTGGGAAACAGCAAAGTGAAGGGTGGAGAGGGGGTCGGCAGCCTCCCATTTTACCCCTGTTGCCGCATGTGATATGGGAGGCAGCTTCGTGCCCCAAGCGTGGCTGTGCAGAGCCCTGGGGCCAGCAGGACCCTCTGCTCCCCACGGGAAGCTCCCAGAGGACCAGGCTCCCACGCCGGCTCAGGGCTGGGGCTTTGTCTAACTGTAGGGGGAGAGTAATTCGGCCCCGGCCGCATCCCCAGCTCCTGCCTTAAGCCCTGGCCGTGCCGGCGCTGGCCTTTGCGGAGCGGCTGAGCCTGGCGCAGAGCTGCTGCCCTGCCAGACTGCAGAAACTTGAGCTCCAAATAACATAATTCCTCTGGCACCCCGTGGTTATTTGTGAGCTGCTGTGAGCAGATGGAAGAGTTACAGATAAAGCCATCCGCAGCACGGGAGCCGATTGCCTTCCCCACACAACCGCGTAGGCAACGGCAAAGGCAGGGAGGAGGAGAGAAAAAACCCACCAGGCAGCAAGAGAGTGAGAGAGAAGAGTCAGCCATTTCTGAGGGGCTGAGCTGCCATCTCAGCACACCTACGTGCGAGGAACGGGGACTCTCTGCTGGCACTGGGCCCTTCCCAGGATGCTGGAAGGGGGTAGTGCTCTCCCACCACCCATGGCTGCTTGGCCAGGGACAGCAGCGCGAGTCGGGGGTGACATTGGCACGGCGGAGCGCTGCCACACACTGGGAGAGCAGGCTGTTAACGCTGATCTGAGCTGGCAGCGCCTGCACTCGCTTCGGTCCCAGAGGGGGAATTAAGGGAGAGAAGCTGACGTCAGTGGTGGAAAGGACACGCAGCCCACTCGTCCAAGGCAGCCGGCAGCATCTTCTGGGTGTTGCTAACACCACCTTGAAGGAGGAAATTAAATAGGTCTTTGGAGACGGGGGTCCTGCGAAGCTGCAGCCTGGCCAGCTGTGATCCAGCACCGAGTCGTGTGGAAGAGACAGACAGGCAAGGAGAGGGGTCAAAGGCTGGGGCCAAGGTCCGTGTGCCAGGGCTGCAGACCTGCGGAGGAAAGTGCTGCTCACGGATGGGGCTGGGGCTCACACAATTCCGTCGCTGCCAGGCTTCTCCTCCCTGCACCAAGCTGGAGGCTCCAGGATGCTTACACTCTGGTTCCATGGAGGGTGGAAGCATAAGGTCCTGTGGGTTACCCAGGAAAGCAGATCTGGGACTGAGATTCCCTGTCATCTAGAGGTTAAACCAGCACAAAACTCACCAACACCCCCCCCAAACTCTGAAGATGACTTCCAAGGGTTGGCACCCCAAAAGCAGAAGGCTACATGTCGTCCTGCACCCCAAAAAAGCAGAGGCACCACTTGGCCACAGCTGCACCCATCCAAAGGCAGCCAGGAGCTCTGTCTGCTCCTCCCAGGCTCCAACTGGAGCCAAGAGCTGGGACACGCAGCTCGAGGGAGTGTGGAAGCTCCAGAGCTCCCTCCTTCCCCTGCCCTCTGCGCCCCAGCACGACTAAAGGCCTTGCTTGTTCAGGAGCTGGCAAGGCCAATTAATCTAATGAGGTTTTGCAGCCAGGGACCATTGTCAGCCAAGAAAGGCACAGCGCTGCAGAGCGAGGCACCAGTGTCTCCTAAAGCCAAGGGAATTTGGCAGAGCAAAGCCCACGGTAAAAGCAGGGATGAGGAGCAGCAGGGATGGAGCCTTTTGTTGCTTTTCACCAACCAGCAAGAAAACAGAGCCCCACGGAGCGAGGCCAGACGAGGCACCTGAGCTCGGGGCCAGCAGCCACCACTGCCAGGCACATTCACCGCACGAGGGACCTGGAGCTGCAAAATGGAGGCGAAAAGCTGCTGCAGCCCCTTCCCAGCCCAGCTGCGGTGACTGCTCTGCAAGATGGAGCCCGGGCTCATTTCCTATGGCAGGGAGTGCTGGAGGCTGCTCCCGGATGGGGCTTCCTCGGTGCTGTGACCCTCCAGTTCCCACCGTTAAGAGCCCTCAGCTCACCTCGGCACGGGGAAGGTGGCTGTGCCGACGCCGTTTGCCAGACGCTCTGGGATGCGCTGGCTTTCCCCAGCAGCCACCCGGGCAGGACACAGCCGGCACCGCCATGGACACCGGGCGTCCCGAGGGACACCCCGGCAGCTGCACTAAGGACACAAGGACAGGCACGAGTGGCTCGAGTGGCCCAGCATCTCCCATGCTCCCAGGAAGGAACCAGGCTTGCCCAGAGAAGCTGTGGCTGCCCCATCCCTGGAAGTGCTCAAGGCCAGGCTGGACAGGGCTTAGAGCAACGCGGGTCCAGTGCAAGGTGTCCCTGCCCATGGAATGAGATGAGCTTGAAGGTCCCTCTGAGCCACACCTTTCCATAACTCCAAGTTACACACAACGCCACCGCAGCCCCTGTGCCAGGCCCAGGCTCACACTCCCCACAGTAACACACACAGGCACTGACTGGATAGAAAGGTTTTATCAAGTTTTAAAAAAGGATCCAAAAATTATTACTTTTTTTTTATACATGTACATTACAAAATATTTGCAGTTGGGATCTTCATCCAGGGGTTACTGAGCTGATTATTAAAAACAACAAAACAAAGCAGCAGGAAACCTGGCTTATACAGCAACCGACAGGGAAAAGCACAGACAGACATTACATCGGAATACAGAAGGCAGGGAGTCTGCACTGGGATGTGCTGGGATGTGCAAGTAGGGACTAGGAGCGGGCTCTGATCCCCCACACCCACTGCCTCCCTGCAGAGTCTGACCATCAGTGTTCATCTTGCAAGGAAAAAAACAACCTGACAAATCTACAGTATTTTGCTCACAAGGTTGGGTTTTTTTGTCTTTTTTTCTTCTTTCTAAGAAGAGTTTCACTGCTGAAACTCCTTTGGTCTGAAGTGAGGAACCCCCTGCACCCTGAGAGTATCCATCAAATGTCACCCTTCTGACCCCCAGCCTGGCTGGGTCCATGGAGGGCACTTCCCATCCCTCCTCTCTCACCTTATCTCCTGCTCAGCAATAAACCCCTAAGATACAAGTGGAATAATTACTCTTATAAATATATTTATATCATGTAGGAAAATAAGGCACTTCAGGAGGGGTTACAGCTCGTCTAATTCTATGACATTCTAATCAGGAAGAAAAATGGGTTAGTTTCTGAAATGAATTAAAATGAATGTTAATACAGTAATAAAAACATCGGATCAACTTCCCACTTCAAGGCTTTGTTCAAAAAGGAAGAGAAGAAAGCACCCCCCGAAATCCAACAGCAATGAAACCTGACCTGGGGCAGCTGCATTTGCCCTGCCAGGCAGCTCCGTCCCAGAGCCCCTCCAGGGCAGGGACTTCCAAAAGAAACACGTTAAATAAGTTCATGTTCTGAGGGGAAAAAAAAAAGAAAATTAAAAAAAAATTTTAAAAAAAATCCAATCTATCCTTTCCCTGAAATGACACTCTACATGATTCCTCAGCCATCTGGGACCTCTGGGAGCCCCGTCCCCGGCTCTGGCCTGGTGCTCTGGCTCTGATAAGAGGAGAAGCAGTGAAGGTCACCGGCTGCGGCTCCGGGCTGAGCCCGGGGAGCCGGGACGAGGCTTTCCCAGCGAGGGGAAGGGGGGCGGCGGGGGAGAGGCTGCCGGGAGCAGCAGCCAAGCTCTGCGGGCGAGGACACCGGGAGAATGTTTAACCAGGGAAGGGAAGGGAAGGCGGCCGTGCAGCCTGGGCTTGCAGCCCCGAGCCAGCGGCTCCCGGCATGGAAGAAATGGCTGCAAGGGAGAGAGAGGCTGCTCATGGGGAGCACCAGCGCGTGCTCTGCGCTTCGGGAAACGCTTGAGCTTCACCCCAACCTCATGTGGCAAGAGCGGAGGAAGGAGTAAGAGCCCACGGCACGAGGGCAGAGCTGACAGGGCAGCCCTGTGCTTCCAGCACAGCTGCTCTGTCTTGCAAAGGTTGGTTTTGGCACCTCTCCTCCTCCCCTACTGCTTTCAAAAACATTGAACTCACTTGGTGGCCCAGAGCTCTGTGATTTTGCAAGGATACTCAGAGATGGTCCCTCTCTAGCAGCTGTTTCTCAGGGATCCCCACACAGGCTCAGCCTGCTTGGCAATCAAAGGTTTAAGAAAAAAAAAAAAAAAGCAGGAATCAAAGTAGATTTAAAACACTCCAACAACCAACCTTCCCTACCTGTCCACAACACTTCTGTTTACGGTCCTGCAGCTTTGGGTCCTGCCCTGGGATGGGATTTGGGAACAGAGGCCGTTTCCAGCAGGCTTGCAGGGCCAAGGCAGCGTCCCTCCTGCTGCCAGGCCAGAGGAGCCGCCTCCACCCACGGCTGTGCCCACACAGCAGCATCCTTGTGCAACAGGCAGAGCGTGAGGGATGTGTCCCCAGCGCCCCAGGCACGGCCCTGCCTGACACACCACGTCAGGGCTCAGGGAATATGGCACTTTTCCGTATTTCGGGCAACAGGAAGACTGAGTCCCCTCTCCCAAGAGGGGGTAAGTCTAGTTAAGGCAATCTCAAATTAAGCCAGGTTTGGCATTTGCGGGCTCCTCGCTTCCCTGTGTGATCCTGCTGTCAGCCCGGGTCAGCTCAGGGCCCTTTTCCCGGTAAGCTGTCTCCGAGAGCAGCCACAGGAGGATGCTCTCAGAAGGAGCAGCAGAACGAGGCAGTGCCTCTCTCACCCCCTCACCCAGCTTGCAGCAACCATCCCTTTGCATTTCCAAGTCTCCCCACTGCACCATGGCTCACTGGCACTCCAGGGGTTTGTTCCCTCTTCCAGAACCTGGAACTAGTGCTGCTCAGACGTTCCCAGCCCATCGGGATGCCTGGCTGCCTACGCCCTCCGCATCCTGCCTGCAGACAAATCCTGACGGCGCAGCCATGCAGGGAGTCTCTGGGCTCTCACTGGATCCCAGCTCGATCCACACCCCAAAGCCCATCCTCCAGGCCATCCGTGCCCCGGCCAATTAAGAAATGTGCGCACACACACACACACATGCACACACACACATTCAGTAAGAACTCGATGGCACAAGCTGAAGCCATCAATCAACTCCCAGGCAGGATTTCCAGCAAGCCTCGGGCAGAGCCCGGCATTCCAGGTATCAGCAACATCATTAAAGGAGGCGAGGCAGGCAATAGAGAACAGGCACAGGCTGGTGAAATACTTTAGGAAAGGCAGAAAGATGGGAGAGTTGGTCTTAGTGGGACACACGCTCCGCAACAGCTGGACCCATAACTTCAAAAAGGCTTTGGAATTGCTTTTTTGCATGACCCTTACAGAGTCATGTCCAAATTAAAATACACATCAGGGGTATTTGGGTTAGATTTCCAAGACATCCTCATATTCTATGTACAGTAACATAAAACAGCAATAAAACCGAGGTCAGCTAGTTCAAATTCCCCCTTTTCCCCTGCCAGTACTGGATCTATAGTGAGCAGCCTGGGAATTAATTCACAGGGTTAGTGAGGAGAAGAAACGCTCTCTTAAAATTAACTAATGAATTATAAAAACAAAATTCGGGTAGGTTAGGTCTGATGTAACTGATGGGTAACTCGGTTCACACACACGATGTTTTTAGGCACACAAACTCCCCTCCCTAGATGGAAGGGAGAAGAAGCAAAGGCAATACCAGCATTTAAGTCCCTGTGTTAAAAGTACGGTCACCCCGCTAAAAAAAGCACCTCTCAAACTGCCCTGGGCAGGCCAAAGACCACCACAGTGCCTGGTGTTCAGAGAACCCCTCCCCACACCATCTCCCTGCCTTAGGCACTGGATTTGGAATTTTAAAACACAATCTCAGCATGAATTGGAGAAATCCGCCCAGCAGGGTCTGGCCACCGCTCGGAGCTGACCACAGATGTGTCTCAGTGGGGCAGTGGCTCTGCTTTCCCAAGAGTGGGAAGCTGAGCAACCATCCTGCCCTGGTTTTACATCCTTCTGTGCAAGTCTCCTCTCAGCAAAGCAGTCCAGAAGATTTGAGGAAGGTAAAGGCAGCTTTTAAAATAACAAAAGTCCCTCCTTACGTTGCACCCAAGGCACTCAGCAGCCTCAGAGCTGGGAAGCACACCCCACACAGGGTGATCTGGAATTAATACTCAGGGGTCAGAGGGGAAAGAATTGTGCACTATTGCCAAAAACCTGATTATTTGACAGTGGGATGCAGCAGAGAACTGACATTTAAAGCCCATTTTCTTGCAGCACTACCAGTATTCACTGGCAAGGAAGAGCCATCAGATCAACTGTCTGCTGTTGCACTGAGAAAACCAGCTGAAAATGTCCTTCATCCAAAAGGCCACGCGGCCGCAACAGGATCATCCATCTTTACTTTAAAAATCCCTCAGGATGGAGGGTTTATATGTGCTCTGCCTGGTGGCATCGAAAATCTGGAGCTTTAGCTCTCTTTTAAATAAGCAACCGTTACACCCCCTCCAGCTAAATCCCAATGCCGCATCCTCAGTGTCCGTGAGGACACCTTTTGGAAAGGCAGAGCACAAAGTCCTGCCAAAGCCGGAGGGGAGGGAGAGGGGAGATATGCTGCTGGTTGTCTGAAAACCCTTGGCACATCTTTGGTTATGGGATGAAAAGGATGTGGTGCGAGGTTTGGCCACCTGATTCTGTAAGAAGCGAACCCAGGAGAGAAAGGAAGGAGGGGATGGGAGCGTGGCTAATCCGACCATTCGTCCTCATCGAACTCAGAGGAGTCGTCCTCGGAGTCGCTGTATTCCACTGCGATGCGGCGTGACAGGATGGTGGCCACGTCATTCCCTACAACGTCCCGCTTCTCCTGCTCCCGCTGCTCCTCCACCTTGCGCAGCTGGAAGCCTGTTGGGAAGGGAACGGAGCTGATCGTGCTAAAGTCTTGGTCACACCGAAATCTCCCTTTGTCACAGTGCTCTGAGCAAGGCAGGCTGCGAGTGTTGGGATAACACTGACAGTGAATGACAGGTTGGGTGAGGAGGTGGAATGGGAAGCAAATCCCTTCTGTGCCCCTCCAAGGGGTAACCCCACTGCTGTCCAATCCCCAACAAACATGGATCACCCCAATTCCAGCACTGCCATCTCCAAAGGTATATGGGGAGGCATAAAACCCAGCAAGCTGCTCATGAGGGTGGGCAGACGAGGAGGGAGCACAAGGGACAAGCCTTGAGCAGCAAGGCAGTCACACTGCTTCCAGGAGAAAGCTCCCAAGGGGTCTTCCAGGGGCAAAGGAGAACGCTGGCATGGAAACACAACCTTACCTTGCCGAATAGCTGAAAGGAGATCACTCCTGGCATCGCTAACTGCGGGCAAGGATGACTTGGGCTTGGATGTGGAGGTGTCGGAGGGTGGAGGAGGGGGCGGGGGGCCATCCAGGCC
>VZTX01035523.1:0-23455 GCA_013400915.1 Pardalotus punctatus | reverse complement strand
GGTGGGTGCTGGGGGTGCGTGCTGGAGGGTGTTGGGGCCAGGTCCCTGAGGTGGGGGCAGGAAGCAGCAAAGCCCTGGTGGAGGGGGGGACAAGAACTTTTTACAGCTGGGGACAGTGACAAGATGGACAAGAGCCCACATGGCAAAGGTTTTTTTCAACCTGCCCCCCCCGACCTATGCTGTCCCCCAAAGGCTGCTCCCAAACACCTGCCACGGCTTGGGGTGACATGGAGAGATGGAGTCAGGGGTGGAGAGAGCAGAAGGTCTCCATTGCAGCTCTCACTTGAGCCTGCAGCCCTTCCCTGTGCTGCTCAGGCTGGCAAACAGTCCCCCTCCGAGACCCCCCAAGACCCTCACAGGGGCAGAGTGTCTCACTCTCACTGGTGATGGCCACAACAGGAACATTCCAGGGCCTTGGAGATGCTCCACCACCTAAAACACCTTCACCAGACCAACTGCAGCTCTAGAGAGCTAATGGTGTCTTTTTGGGAGGTCACTGCCATGCTGGTTTTCTCCCCCAGATGATGCCCAGTGCAGCGGAGGGGACGGATGGGGGCAAGGACGTGCTGGAGTCCTGGTGGAAAGTGAAGCTGGAGCAGCCTGAGCTCTTCCTCGGGGTGCAGGGGGCCTTAGCCATCAATCATTTAGGGCTGTTAATTTTTAATGTGTAAAAATCTCTTTAAGTGAGGAGTCGAGTGCAGAGTGAGGCTGATGATTAATTCAGGGAGTGACGCACAGAGGCGAGCGCTGGCCTGGCCACAACGGGCGAGGGATCCCACTGCTGGGGACCAGCCACCAGCCAAATCAGGGTGGTGGGGAAGGGACACACCCCCTAAGGGCTGGTGCCACAGGGTTGTCAGTCAGCGATGCCGCAGCAACAATTCCCAATGTCCACCCAGGGCATTGCTGACACAGCCCCAGAGGAGTTGCATGTGCCTCTGTTGGAGTATTTTGGGGGATTATGAAGCTGGGAACTGCTCAGAGTGGGGTTTCCCTGCTCTGGTGATGCTGGTGGTGGTGTTAGAGGATGGAGGCTCCGGCAGCCCCTCCACACCAGTGTCCTCTTGGAGCCTCCACTCCATTTCCAGCCTGCAGCTGGATACCAATAAATGCGTTAAAAAATAATAGTGTCAGGAATAGTGCACAGCTGGTGGAGGTGGCCAGGTGGCCATGGGGGACACATTGTACCTCCTCACCAACTTCATCCCTTTCACTAGAGTGAGAAAACCCCAGTCCTCCCAGAGTGGCTTCAGGGAGGACCAGCCAAACCAAGAGACCCTTAGGGTATGAGAGAATCAGAGAGTGGCACACCAATAGCAGAAGAATGGGGAGAAAGAGCGGTGGCCAGGGGTCTCTTGCTCCAGCAAACATCCTGGTCACTGCTCACACCCAAGAACGGTGTGGTGTGGTCAGGTCGGGAGCAGCCTCAGAGCCTGGGCCGCCGAGCACCCAGCAGGTTCAGGCATGACAGGGGCTCGAGATGTGTCAAAGCTCTCTGAGTCACCCCCTTCCCCAGCTCCTGAGTCCTGCCGGCATCCCCAGAGCTCCACCAGACCCTCCCTTTTCAGCTGTGGCCGGGTCCCAGCAGCACGGGGAGCTGGGAGCTGGGCCAGCAGGAAGAGACACGTGGTGGTGCCCAAATGCAGCTGCCACCTTTCAGAAGCAGACAGAGAAGGTGTTAATATGAATCCATTTTATTGAAAAGTGCTCTTCTCCAACAGCATTTGAGCCACCAGGTTTTAACTTAAAATATTTGGAGAGCTGGGCTTGGCATTCCTACCTTTTAGTTAAAAGGCAATTAACTGAGGATGTCTCATTAGAGGGACAGGGATGGGATCTGCCCCGCAGGGAGCTTTTGGAGGCACTTTCAGCTTTGCTGAGGCTGGGCATGGAGCAGCGAGGGATTTTTCTAGGATGAGCCACATCGGCACAGCTGCAGTGCGGGGACATCTGGCCCCGCACGCATCTCTGGGGGAGGACCACCAAGAAGAGCCATGGAAATTATCAAAGTCATTTGGGGAAGATCCTCAGCATTCAGGACCCCAGTAAAAAGCTGCTTTGCTCTGCCTTGTCCCTGAGGTTTCTGTGGCTGAGGCCTCTGTGAACATGGCCTGAGGCCAGGCTGTAAGGGAGCAGGGAGGGGAGTCTGAGGAAACCTGCTGCTCTGCATGGATCTGAAGAAGTCGAGTGGATTTGCAAGTCCCCAAATTCCACATGCGCTGCAGAGGAAGGAGTGATAATGGAAGGGCTCTGCTTTCGGGAAGGCGAGCTTAAATAATTAAGAGGAATAGTGAGGTGGAAATGAATGTGCAGAAGGTTTGGGGCTCCCTGGAAAGAAGCAGAGATGAAAGGAACGGCCTTGCTACAATATTCATAAAGCTCTGAAGGCAGCAGCACGAATGCCTGGAAGAAGGGTTGTTGCGTGAGCTCGTCTCCTCCGGAGACCCTGTCCGGGCGGCCGGCGCAGGCGTGGGAGGATGTGCTCAGCATGTTCAGGAGGAGCAGCTCTTCTGGCTCCTTGTACCACGTGCAGGAGGTGCCTCAGCCCTGCCCAGTCCCAGGCGACTGGGGGGCTCCTGCCCACCCCCAACCCCTTTCCCTTCCTTATGGATTTTATTCATTCCTTCTCCTTTGTCAGGGATGAGAAACTGGGAAATTCTGTGCATGAATGGATCAAACTCTAAGCTTGTTTTGTTGGAGCAAAATCTGCACTGGTGCTGCCTCATGCACTCGTGCTGGTACAGGGTCTTTGTGCTGGGGATGGTGTTGAACATCAGCACTTGGATGCTGGGAGTCCGTGTTGAGTGCTGGGGCTGTTACAGAGGGCTGGTACTGGAAGTGGCCCTGGCTGTTGATCCTAAGTCTTGATCCTGGTATCAGGGACAAACAAGCATTTGGTGTTGGTCCTGGGTGTGGGATGCTGGTCCTGGGTGCCAGTAGTTGCTCTGGTGCCTTGTGCTTTCAAAAGCCTTGGCAGCATCCTGCTCTCCTGTTGGACAGACAGGACTGCGCTGTGTGGGGAGCACTGTCCCTCCATGCAGCCCCCAAAATCCAGGGTCCTTCACAGGCAGCTGTGAGTCCTGGGTGGTCAGGAATGTTCCCCGGGGGATGACACTTGGTTTTAGCATTGTCCACCTTGGACTTTCCCGTAATGTAATGCTGAGAACCAGGTGCATTACACACTTCTGGTGCATCCCTGGGGCCCTGGTGTGAGCTCTTTGTCCCGTCCCAAGTGGAGAGGGGTCTTCAGCCCTGCCCCAGTGGATCCTCCCCTTTCTGACACCACCAAGGGCAGAGTCTCTCCCAAGAAAAAAGGAACTGACCCCAACCTGAGCTTTCTGATGTGGATTCTCTGTAGCAGTGGAGAAGTGCTGCAGAAACTCCCTTGGTCCAGAAAGCCCTTGGTCCAGGACTCATGGAAGTATCTTAAGAATCCAGGAGCAATTCATCAGCAAACAGCAGAGGGAAGGAGGGTGAAGGATGCTGACTCTGTCCTGGGAGGTGGGGATGCTCCCTGGAGGTTTTAGGAAGCTCACAGATGCCTCTTTGAGCACAGCCCATTGCTGCCACCACAGCTGAGGACAGCTTTGCAGATTTTCACTGCCCCTTACCAAACTCAGAAGTTCCCTGGGCAGCATTTACCTAAATCCTGAAGTTCACTGATTTCCTGTTCAGACACAGGAGTAGAAGCTTATACAAACCACAAAGAGCTGCTCTCCCCTGCATTTCTCCTCTCCATGCATTCCCCATGTCAGGGGCGGGGGGTTGGCAGAGCACAACACAAAGCAGAGATATGAACATCTGGAACATTTCTTAGATGGAGGAACCTAATGTGCCTGGCTTGTTTGGCTGCTAATTTACTGGTGAGACCAGGCTTTGGCTTCTGAGGGATTTCCATTCCCAGAATTGTCATGGGATGCTCTACCCACAAACAGACGCTGGAGTTGCCACTTTTCTCTGTGCTGATTGTCCCCTCCACATGGCCCTGCGTCAGATCCAAGTGCACCATAGCTGCTCCCACCTCGCAGTGCATTGACACACATGGGATGTGACATGAGTGAGAGCTGTTTTCCAGATGGCTGCTTGCTGGGCATGGCTTTAACTGCACTGTCTTTGGCCCTAAACACTCGGTGTGGCATTTGGGGACATGGTTTTGTGGTGAACCTCACAGGCCTGGGTTAATGGTTGGACTCAATGACCTTAGAGGTCTTTTCCAACCTTAATGATTCCTTGACTTTATGATAAAAGCTCTTGGGAAATGCATGTTTTTCAAATGTGTCCTTGTCTGGAGTTGCATTTTTTCAGAGGAAATCCAAGTCACCTGCTGCCTGTGCTTCTCAGTGAGCCAAGGAAGGGTTTCGCTGGTTTGAGGTCCCTGCAGGCATCTGTCACTGTGTTAATGTGAAGTTTGGCACGTGTCACAGCTGCCACTGGCACAGAATGTCTCCCTGGTGTGTGCACACTCACTCCCCACTCACCAGGCTCTGCTCCACACCAGCCTGTGGGCCATTGGCCACCCCACTTCATCTGAAAGACCTGACATCATTTAGTTGCTGCTACCATTACAGAATCCCATGGAGCTTCTGCAGCAGAGGCTCAGCAGAGCCTGCAGCCAGGCTGGCAGTGGGGATGGGGCTGCAGCAGCCAGCAGCCTGCTGGTGTGGGGTGCAGCGTTCCCCTCTCCATTCCCAAGAAAAGCTTTGCTTCCTGGATGGTTGTGGGTGGTTCAGGGCAGCAGTGACCTTCTTCATGGAGAATGATGGGGTGCTGTGAGACACGTGGAGGCAGCTGGGGCAGTGGGAACTGCTGGCCCAAGATGACATGGAGACGTGCAAGCAGGACCAAGCTGCCAGGGTCTTGAAGGATTTTTTGGGGACCAGCAGCAAAATGCTGAGCTAAATTGGGGTCTCTGCTGAGACTGCCTGGGAATGTGAGGAGAAGGAGGAGAAGGGAGCAAAGCAACTGCCCCGCAGGGAGTGGGCAGTGGGATTAGTGATGCTGGAGAGGCAGAATGGCTGTGGCATGAAGACAGCCCTGGTTTTCCCCAACCCCCATGACAGCTCACAGTGTGACAGAGCAACGTCCCCATGGAGATGTGTACTAATGAGGCTGGGCTGCTGATGGGGTTCCCGGGCACTTGGGCACCCTCCTCCTGCCGTGCCACGCTGTGTCTGGCAGCAGGCTCAGGGCTGCCCCTGCCTCTCCCCATGTCCCTGAGCCCTTGGGAAGAGGAGTCCCCAGTACCCAAGGGTGCCCTGAGGACAGACTGCGATCCTTCTCCTCCTCCTCCTCCTTCTCCTCCTCCTCCTCCTCCTCTGTGCCCTCAGCAAGGGAGATGAAGGGGTGATGCCAATGGCTCAAGGAATGTCACGCCAGGGGACAGAGGGGCACTGCACCCCTGCACTGCACTCAAACTGCCACATCGTCAGGGCACAGCCAAGGTGGACCCCCCCCAAATTCACACCTTTCTCTCCCAAATCTCCCAGCTGGGGACAGGATCTTGTGGAGGAATCCAGGCAGGGGTCCACATACATCTGTGGTGTGGAGCCCTTTTTCCAGGCAGGGGGTGAGTGATCCCAGGGATCCAGCACCCCACAGCTGGGGTCTGTGCTCACCCTTTTTCCCCTGCTGAGGCCAAGCCCTGGGGCTGAGGGTCCTGCCAGCGAGGGAGCCCTGCCAGCTGCCTCCTCCAGATTTCTGCTACCTGCCATTCTGGGCATCCCACGTGCTGCCAGCAGTCTTTGGCTGAAAACAGCACACCCACAGTCTTTCCCTCCATTCAAACCGGGAGGCCAATCCTTCTCCTTGGGTTTGTTGTCCTGGACGTTGGGCTGTTGAAGCTGTCCCTTGCCTTCCAGTGAGCTCTGGTCTTTAAACCATGACAGATGTTCCCAGGGGCAAGTCATAAGGGAATCAACATGCAGAACTGAAATATAGGGGAAATAGCCTGAAAGTCCATGGTAATTAAGCAGGGAAATGGTGTCAGTCTATTTATAGAAGTGTCTTACAGTGGCAACATTGCACTTGCTCCTCAGCCCTGGAGAGTGTCTGATGCTGAGGGGATCAGCCTTAAAGCCCAATTCCCAAAGGGCCTCCTACACTGGAGTGGGGCAGAGGCTGAGCCCTGTGATTTAGGGAAGGGTGACTCCAGGGGCAGAGCTGAACTTGAGATGTTTAAGGGGATGTCAGAGCCTTTACTAAAGCCCATGTCAGTCTTGGGTGGTAAAAGCCCTTCATGCTGCCCTGGCCACAGCCCCAGCAGATGCTCTGTGCCCAGAGAGAAGATGGAACTGGCAGTGAAACCTCCAGCCAGGCTGCTTTGGGCCATCCCTCCAGGGGCTGGGTAGAGCCGTGTCTCCATCACCTGCAGGGCAAGGGGGTTCTTGATGATGTGAGGCCAATGCCATCATGCCCAGGGCTCTGCTGGCATGGGGCTTTCACAGACACTGTCCAGGCTTGAGCAAGGCCGGCTGGGGGTCTCAGCAGTGAGGGGGAATGAGGGATAGGGCTGCAAAAGCTGCTTAAGGGATTTGAACTGTTAATCCCCATTACAAATTAATGTCCAAATCCCTGGAGTGGGGACAAATCCCATCCCAGAAGTTCATTTTCTTCAAAACAAAAAGAAACACAATCTGCAGCACGTAGGACCAGCAGCCCAGGAGCAGGGCTGGCCAGGGTCACCCACAGCCCCAGGCCAGCTGTGGCTGGGCACTCATGGGCACTGTTTGGGCACAGCCGCCCTCAGCTCCCCCTGGGCGCTGGGACATCTTCTCCCAAGCTGGCTGTTTCAAAGCATGGGAACACAGCTCGGGCTCTCATCCTGGTGACTTCCATCTCACTCCTGGAAGACATCCCGGTCTTCCCTCTGCCACTCAGCCATTACTGAGTCCCCAGGACCCTCCTCCCATATTTTGGGAAAATATTTCCCTCTTCTGCAAAACAGTAGCCGGTTTGGAAAATGGTCCAGCTCCTGGGAACCCAGGCTGGTTCTATTGCTTTGAAATCAATTCCCATCTGACTTAGCAAAGGGCTAAGCTAATTTTACACATGACTTACTTTCACACCTTTAACAAGAAGCAGTTTCTTTCTCGATGAGCAGTGCATATGGCAGTTAAATTGATTATTCATTGAACGAGTGATAACACGCAGCACATAAACTGCACTGGATACCCAAGGCATTGGGAAGGGGCTACAGAAGGGCATGGAAAAGTGCAAACATTAACATAGCCAAACCTGCTGAGCCTTGCTGACAGCGATCACATCTTATGCTAAACCTGGTGAAAAAGTCAAGGTGTAATTTAGTTTTAAAATCTGGCTCAGGTGGCCTTTCTCTTGCATTTCCTGCCCTTCAGCAGCAGTGTTCCATCTGTCCACAGCCAGGGGAATGTGCTGCATGGCTGTGGGGACGGGAGCACCCACTGCAGGCTGAGAGTGCTGGTTTGGGTCGTGCTTTATCTTTCACCCCTTTCACCTCCAATGGAAATCCCTGACACAGGACACAGGGATTCCCACTGACAACCCCCATGCTACTCCTGCTGTGGGAGCATTGCAGGGATTCTTGCTTGGAGAAGGATGGAGCTGCATGACCTTTGCATGATGCAGGACCCTCTGCCATTTGGTCACTAATAGAGGCAAAAGTCTCAGAGCAAGGCTTCTTGACCTGACCAGGCTCCTCTCTCCCTCCAGAAGGATTTCTTATATTTCCACTCACCTCTAAAAAAAACCACATCTGGGGCAGGAGACAGTGGGTGCCGAGAGAGGGAAGGGTCCACCCCGCGAGCCCAGTGGCCATGGGATGTCCCTGCTGGTCAGACAGGGCCAGTCCCAGCACCAGGTCAGGGTGGCCAGAGCATTGTGCAAGCAGGTTTGGAAAGCCCAGGCAGGGATGGAGACAGCCCGTGGCTCTGCAACCATCCCAGGGCTGTGTCTGCTCCAGGGAAGGAGCACTTTGGTGGGTCCCACCCAAAGCCCATGAGCAACAGCATCTGCATCACAGACAGGAGGTTTTCCCCATCACCCCTAGGCTGGATGGGGATTAAATCCTCCCAACACAGCCCTGTGCTCCCAGAGGCTCAAGGGTTTTTGCATCTCCTCCTGTTTCCGGCAAGCTGCATGGAAACAGGCTTTTTGCCATTATCCCAGCCCCATCCCAGGTCTGTGGGTCCTGCTGGTGGAGCATTCCCAGATCTTGGCAGTGCAGGAATTTTGCTGTAATTTCCTTGCCCAGGTGGTAATCATAATGAACGTCCTCGCCGCAAGGAAGCCCAGCACTGTCAGCTCGAATGACGCTTTAATTCAGGTTAATTAACGGGTTCAGGCAAGAACAAACAAGCAGACAGGCTCCTCAGAGCAGGTGATGGAAGAGCTGAACCCGAGCTGACAACCGCCCACGGGAGACGGCCAGTCCGGGGGTGTTGAGGGGGGAGCACTGCTTGGAGCTGCATGGGGCACAAACCTGACTTGTCCTATGTGGGTACCCAGGGCTCCATCCTGAGACCCCAAACCGCCTGGCAGCGAGGAGGGAAAGGTCCCAGCTCAGCCCAGGACCTGGCAGGTGCCCTAGCCACTGAGCCAGGGATATGTTTCTTCAGGACAGGTCTTTGCAGGATGTCCCAAAAATGCTGGGGGCTGTGTAGGTACACCCCACCTCCACTACATATGTCTGGGGTGGGTGCCTGGACCGAGCCCCAAATTTTTAATGAGGTGTGATGTGAATTAGCTCCGATGGGCCAGCAGCTGCGGCTCAGGACCAGACAAGCCTTCTAGGCTGAGACACCCTCCATGGAGCTCAGCTTTCTCTGTACTCCCAGCACCCACCTCAACAGAGGTGGCTTTGTGCCCACCCGCCTGTTGGCATGCCAGCCTCTAAAGGGCAGGACAAGCCCTAACGGATTGTCCTAAATTTTATGAGAAAACAGGATTCAGTGCCTGGGGAGGGCATTCCTGTGCAGCAGTATGGGGTTCTGGCTGGGATGGAGGAGGCTGCTGGGGCTACGCACCGCCCGCCTGGGCTCTGCGCAGAGCCTGCATTATTCCTTCTTTTCACTGTAAAACTGCTTCTGAGGGACACACTCATGAAATATAAATGTGAGACCTGCTTTAAGCGGGCAGAGCCCGGAGATGAACGTCGGGTCTGCGCAGGCGGCAGCTCACAGTCTTTCACTTCTTAGCTGCAATTAATAATTTATGGTTTTCATAACACAAGCTGTGATCTGGGAGCCCAAAAAGCCCTGGGGGCTGGCAGGGCTGACCCCACAGCTCACTGCCACTGGTGCTTTACCTGCACAGATGGGCAGTCTCCCCACAGTCCCCCACACAGTGCCATACAGGGTCGGGCCATGGCTTGCCATCACCACTGAGGGTGGGTGGCACTGACTGGGAATGGGTGGGCATGGGCCAATGATGGGTTGGTGGATGGTGATGGCTGGTGATGGGTTAGTGAGGGGGGTGACTCGCTGGTGAGGGGTGGCAATGGGTCAGTGGTGGCTGGTGATGGATGGTGATGTGTTGGTGGCAATAGGTGGGGATGGGTTGGTCATGGGTGGAAATAGATGGTGATGGTTGATGATGGTACCATAAAATTCTCCAGTTTGGGGATGACAGGGGTGAGAAGAGGGGTAATAGCCTGCTGGGGGGCTGGGTAAATCTGAATGAGAACGTGTCTTCACCATCATCC
Organism: Pardalotus punctatus; assembly: GCA_013400915.1. Taxonomy (NCBI): domain Eukaryota; kingdom Metazoa; phylum Chordata; class Aves; order Passeriformes; family Pardalotidae; genus Pardalotus; species Pardalotus punctatus. The sequence continues at coordinate 13,779 of VZTX01035523.1, read as the reverse complement.
CTGAGTGAGAACCTCAGCTTCTGTAATGTGATTGCCTTCTGTGAGGAAGTTTACCCAGAATAGTTAATTTGGAATGAGCTGTCACTGTCCATGCCTAGGAGGTACCAAGCACTGGGCCAAGGTTCAGAGGGTTGGGGATCAGCTTCTGTCTGTGTGAGGACAGCGCTGAGCCAAGCTAGGGTGAGGTCAGTGGCACAGCCGGGGCTGTAGCACAAGTGTGGATCCTGCAGCAATGGCACTCCCTTGCAAGAGGGTCAGGACAGGAGGGGGCTGTGGGGGGCCCAGGAGAGGAGGTACAGCTCCAGGCAGGTTGCCCTGCAGAGCAGGGTACCGGCAGGGTGTTGTCACACGAGCAGCACCACCATTTCCATGCTAGCGCCCTACAGCCTGGCTGAGCATCCTTTGCCACTCCCGGGAGGACAGTGATGCCGGGGCCACCGTCCCTCACTGTGCCTGGGGACACTGCCCTGGGTGCAGGTTCCCAGGCAGAGTTTGGCTCTAGGCCAGGTGTGGGGGTGGCACCGGGGCCAGCTGAAGTGTCCTGGCTCCCATGTGCCCCTGTCTGGGCTGAACTTCCCCCTCCTGGCTTCTGCTCTATTTTCAGCTCAGCTAGGAAAAAACCCTTTGGAGTTGTTGTTTTTTCCTTTGTTTCCTAATTTAGATGGTCCCAAGGCTCCACAGGCAGATAAAGGCGAGATTATTGCTTCTCTGTGTTTATGGCACTGCTGGAACACACTGCTCGCACAAATATTACATCAAGGGAGCGTGGGGAAGGTTCGGTGTCCCCAGCACAGCTCAACTCTCACCTACATCTGCCCATCACTGTTCACCACTGTCTCTGGCACCCCAACATCGCACCCCGGCTGTGCTGCTGCCATCTCTGCCTGGGCTCCACAGTGGTGCCTCCGGCTGTGCCAGTCCCTGTGCCACCCTCCCCGGACAGCTGATGCCCTTCGCTTCTGCTGCAAATCGTGCTGGAGCCTTGGCTCATCCCATGACTTGGAAGAGTCCCAGTGCCCAGTGCCACAGGGATCCCACGCCTTCACATCAGCCTCAGACCCTTCTCATGCGCCTGCTGTGCCCACAGGGAGTTTAGGGGCAGCACTGAAATGCCCCTCGGGGATCAGCTAATGCCCTCCATATCCCCAACAGCTCTGCTCTGCCATGGGGGACAGAGAAGGGACACAGTAGAGTGGATGCTGAGACACGCAAGGATGCAGGCACACCATGGGTCCCCAGCTGAGCTCACCACACCAGCGGGAATGGGGACTGTTCAGGATGCGGGTCCCTTGCATCCTGCAGACCTCAGCCTTCCCTTGTCTTGGCAGTCACATCCCAGTTAAAAATCATCCCCAAGTAGTGCTGTGATGGCGTTTGCACCAGAAGAGCTGCCACTGCCAGCCGTGGGCTCTGCCAGACGCGGCTGGGCTGTCCCTGGCTGGGAGCACCAGGGCTGTGCAGGCTGTTGCAATGAACCACGAGGCCTGAGCTGTGTTTGTTTGGCTGGGACAGTGTGTCACCGCCACGGAGTCCAGGTTGCGTCATGCCAGCAGAGAGGGAAGAGCAGTGCCCAGCCTCCATCTGCTCCACGGCCAGAGGCAGCTGCTGTCTTGGGGGAGCGCAAGGGCAGGGGACAGACAAGGAGGGGAGAGGATGGCCGTGGAGGGCAGGGGGGGCAGAAGTTGGAGGGTTTGTTACCTCCAAAGGTAAAGAAAGAAGAAGCTGGGGGTGAGGGGAACCCTGAGGCATTGGAAGGAAGGCCTCAGGTCTGGGGCTGGAGGTTTTAGTGGCTGTACTTTAATACAGCCTGACTTACTCACACTGCTCTGGTGGGAGAGGGATGCCTGTGAGACCTCTTCTGCCAACAAAAGTCCAGAGACAATGACATTGGGGATGTCAGTGTTTTTCAGGGCAGATATGTGATGAGCCCCAGAGCACCTGTCACAAGCACTGCCCTGGCATGCTGCCAGTGCCCTGCCTCTTTCCAGGGTCTGACATAAAAATAAACTCAAAATCCCTCTTTGTGGGATGGCTGGACAGCCAGAGGTCTCTAGCAGGGTGTGGTTGATGTGGTCCACTCTCCCTGTCTCGAGTCTGGAGAGGTGTTAGTTGTGGTGTAAAGCCAGTGGGTTCAGACCCCTCGTGGTGGTTGACATCTGGCACGGTGTCCTTACCACCATGATTTGACTAAAATGCAAACACTGGCCTGCTGGGTCTGGCTTTCCAAAGAGGTCCAAAACCCCATGCCAGTCTCACCACTTCTACCCAGGCAAGGATGAGACACCAGACTGGCACTGCCTTCCCCAAGCCGTGGTGGTTGCGCTGGGCACAACAGTGACCACACATGGCTGTGGAGGTGTCCCAGGCAGGTTGCATGGGGGCAAATTGAGGTTGTCTGACACCACTGGAGGGGACAGGGGGCTCTGTCCCCTCCATGCTCTGGCTCCGTGGAAAGGAACCTCATCATCCTCTGAAATCAGCCTAGAGGCTGGGAAACATGTCAGACCCTGAGCAGCAGTGGGGTCAGGGATACCTGGAGAGGAGCTGGACCTTGCGGAGTGGTAGTGTGAGGACAGCAAAGGAAATCAGAGACAGGGACAGGAAATAACAAATGTGAGTCAGCTAAGAAGTATGTGGGCAAGGACAGCTTTGGAGAGCTAATCTGCTGGAGATAACACTGCCAAGATGGAGGAGCCTTGGAGATGAGCTTGTGGAAAGGAGAGTCGAGGAGCAGAGGTGTCTGAGACTCCAGCGACCAGCACAGTCCTTTGCATTTCACTCAGTGACATCATTCCTGGGAGCTGGGGAGAGTGTGGGATCTAGCGCCCAGCCTTGGGCACTCTGGACAGCACAGACACTTTGGGATGCATTTCACAGCCTCCAAAGGTTTCCCTGAAATCCTGCACTGGGTGTTTATCCCCTGGCAGACAGGACTAGCTGTGGGTGCAGCCTGTCTGCTTTTAGTCTGGTGGAGATTAAGCTCTCCAGGGCCTAATGGCAATTCTTTTGGCAAGCATTCAGCAGGCCTTAATCCATCTTATCTCCGCTCTGAAAGGATGAATTAGGCGCCTCTCCAAGCGCTCAATGGGGAGCAGGAGCTCTGGCAGTGCTCAAGCTGCTGCGGGCACCCCGGGGCTGCCCTACATACAGCAAAGAGCCCCCAGAGGCGCCGGCTCACAGGCAGGAGCCAGGACGGTTTGGGGGCTGGGGAAGAGGCAGCACTGCAGGACGGCCAGCACATGTCCCTGCACCCAGCAGAACCCTCTCACCTTGCTCCCCCTGCACATCCAGCTGTTGGTATCACCAGGAGCCTTGGCCTGAATAATGAAGGTCCCAATTCCCTTGGGATTTGCCTGGGTGTGGAGCCAAGAGCAGTTTCTTGGCTCATGGGGGACGACTGGCAACAGCATGACCCCACTCATCCTGTGCAAAGGCTCCCATGCCTGGACCAGTGCCTCTGCAGCCCATCCAACCCACCTGGCACTAGGCATGACCCCGCTCCCACAATCCAGATGTGGCCAGGACTCCCAAGCGACAGAGAGGACATCACGGTCATGTGGGATGGTCCCATCATCCTGCTCACCACTTGCTGTCAGGCACAGGTACTCTGAACTTGCCTTTTTCAAACCTGTCCTGACATTGCTAATAATAACTGTGTTAATTAGGGAGCTCTTACAGCCCTACATGATTTGTTCAGTCAGTTATGGGGAATATTGTCAGGATAATGTAAATGAGGGGTGGCAGTCGCCCTTCCAGCAGCCGTCTGGAGTGCTGGAGCCCTGTCTGAGACCCAAGGCACTCTCTGCACATCAGGGTGACCCAGTTGATGCTGCAGGCAAGGACATGGCTCGGCTCAGTCCCACACAGACATTTGGCCCAAAGAACCTCAGCTCAGATGCCCGCTGAGCCCAGCGCTCAGCTTGTGTCCATCGACAGCTCCATGCTTGTGTCCATCTCCATCAGGGGCACCCAAAGACCAGGGGCTGTGTCCCAGCTGGGCCATCTGCCCCGAGCCCACCAGCTGTCCCTGGCTCTTAGCTGACTGCCCATCACGATGGCATCTTGCCTTCTCCAAGTCCCTTCCAAGTGAAATCAGAGAGGACAGGTTCATGGGCTTTGCAGAACCTGAAATCTACCACTTCTCTGCATTAAAGCATTTCTGCAGTGGGTGGCTGGGGGCTTCATTTCTTTTTGGCTGTGGTATGTCTCAGGTGACAGGTAGCCTGGTGGCTCACCTGCCCACCCAGCGGGGGTTAGCACCGCAGCGTGGCACTGGGACAGGGTCTCTCAGCCTGCTGGGGGGACTGGGTTGCCCTGAGATCAGCTGGGGACAGTTTGCAGGATGGTGACAGAGCCCCTGTGGTATCACCTGGACTCATACTGCACACACCCCACAGCTGGGAAATACCTTTAGAGGGGAGGTTTCCTTCTTTGCCACAGCATGGCAAAGGCAGTGATGGGTTCGCTGCGGGGCAGCTGCCAGCCGGCACCCATTGGTGCTGCCGAGGGGCCCACTGCCCCTGGAGCACCCTGCCAGGGGCGGCTGGTGGGTGGTGCCACCATTTGGCATCACTGCCATCAGCTGGCCTTGCTCCTGACCTCAGCCCTGTTTGGTTTGGGCCGAGTTATGCTGCCTGTCAGTCACTGTTTGAGATGGCCCAGGTGGCTGCAGAAGCAATCCAGGTGGCTACCAGGGTGACACGCTTGCCATCAAACCCAGCCCACCACACCAACCCCCAGCCTGCCCCCACACTGCACCCTTTGGGGACCACGGGCATCCCTCCTTCACTGGAGGGTCATGGGGGTCTTTGCTGGAAGATCTAATCAATGTCTTGTTTCTCTCTTTGGCCCCAAAGTTCCTTTTTCCTCTGGAAGAAGATAAGAATTAATTGAGGAGGAATTAATCAAAAAGCAGAAAGATGCAAATTTTCAAAGAGACATCAGGTGCTGCAGGTCCTGCCCTCTCTGTACTTTGGTTTCAACCTCAGCTTGTTCTGCTGCTGGCAGCCCTCACGTCTATTCCTGGCCCAGAGCCCCACACGAGCAGAAATCCCCTCTGTGTTGCGTCACCGGTTGAACTCCAGTGCATGCTGTCTCCAAAGCAACAAGCAGCTAAAATTGGTAGAAAGTTTGATCTGAGCCTGAGCCAAGCTTAATTTTTAATTGCTTCTAATTTCACTCTGGGCTGGGTTTGCCAAGCCGGGCAGAAAGGCCACCGGGGTGAGTGTGGGCCCACGGGCAGCGCTCGGCTCTCCCTGGTTTGGAGCCCTCGGCCACAGCGCTCTGAGGGCCCCCAGACCTGGGGATCCAGCTCAGCTGCCTTGGCCTGGCTCTCTGGGCCCCCAGACGGGCTCTCAGCTCCCCAGGAGACCCATTTGTCCCCCACCATGGCAGAGGAGATTGAGGCCCTTGACTGAACCAAGAAGGCAGTGGGAGAGTTTCTCAGCTTTTGGTTTTGTGTGTATAAAAGACTGTCATGGGGTGAGGATTTGGTGCTAAATCCCAAACACCTTGTGGCATTCCTGAGCCATTCCCATTCCTGCAGCCTTTCCCATTCCATACCTGCAGCCTTTGTCTTCCCATCCCATCCCTGAAGCACAACCCTTTCCATTCCTTCCATCCCATTCTGTCCCATCCCATTGCTTCAGCCTTCCCCTTCCCATTCTGTGGTCGGACAACCAGTCAGGGGAGAATTTCTGGCACGGAGACACACGGGGAATCCTACAGTCAGCACTCACACTCCCTGGAAGGCACCTCCTCTCCCAAGTGTCTCCCTGAGCAGGGATGATGAAGCCGCATTCCTGGTGCAATTCATGGCTGCCAACAGAGAGGCGAAAATCTTCTGGTCCTGGCTCAGAGTTTCTGGAACTTTGCACAAAATCCCCAAACACGTTGTGCCTGTGCTGACACAGCAAATAGTTATTCAAATGGCAAAGGTCACTTTCCCCTTTCTGACAGCTATTTTTGCTACATGTCCTGAAGTCCAATGATAAAGGAGGTGCAGAACCTGACAGAGCTCCATCCCTCACACCAGTTCAGGGTATTAGAAAGATTTGAGAGAGAGGAAAAAGCCATCCTGGCGAAGAAGCCAGGAGGCCAGTGTCCCTCCTTCCTGGTCCTGCTTATGCTCCACAAAATCATCCCAAGGAGCTCTGAGCGGGGGTTGCAAACATGTACAGGATGCGGTTGTGCAAAGGAGTGCTGCCTGGACTGGCTGCACAGCTGGGTTTCACCAAAGCCCCGAGGCTGTGGTGAGGCTCTTTCCCAGAAAGTCAACAGCACCTCAGCAAGACTCTGAATGGAAAGCAGCGAGTGCCAGTGGCTTCCAGCCCTGCGATGCTGTCTGTCGTGGGTCACCAGCCGTGGGAGCACCCAGGAGCTGCACTCAGGTGCGGCTGGGACTGGCCAGGGAACTGCCACGAGGGCTGAGCCTGGTGCTGATGATGCCACAGCCGCTGGCACAAGCCATGAACTGCCCCAACTGGACGGTGCTGAGGGCAGCCCTGAGCCACAGGAAGGTCCAGCCCTGCTGCGACAGTGCACTCTTGACGATATTCACATTTTCTGCAGAGTCCTGGGAGAGGCTGGTGATGGGGTGCTCCTGGGTAGCCTCACACCAGGAGAAGGAGCATGCACCAGAAACTGCTGGTGAGCTTTCTCTGGTTGGTCCAAGGGAAGTCTTGATGAGAGTCAGGTCCCCACCAAGGAAAGGGGAAAGTCATCCAGGGGGACTTGCCTGGGGCCATTCTGCCCTCATGGGCAAGGGCACTGGGAGGGCTGGGACCAGCCCTCTGCACCCTGACCTTTCTCTCCCCAGAGAGTTTCTCCCAAAAGAAAGACCCTGCCCAATCAAGGCCACTGATCTGGGTGGGTTTGGAAATGACCATTTAACAGGAGGGAACCACAAAACTGCTGTTTAAAGTGACACTCCCCAACACAAATCCTACTTTTTGGCTTGACTGGAGGAGCCATGATGCTGCATGGTCTCAGGATCACTGCCAGCTCATGATTATGGCAACCTCGGCCACACTGATTGACAGGAACCCCCATTTTGGACTATTTTTTTGGGATGGGAGGGTTTTCTTCAACTCAGAAAATGCCTTTTCTCTGCGCTTTGCAATGGGGAAGCAATTTCCAGGCTCCCGGAGTGTGTAGGTTCATTCTTGTCAATCAGGACTTTTTTCTCTAGGTATTTGAATTTCCTTGCTTGGGGTATCACCAGGTTTTAAACCTGGGCACGTTTGAGGGCACGTGCTCAGCGAGTGAGGTGGTCCAACAGCAGCATCCAAGCTCACAGCTCAGGCGCAGATTGGAACCCGTGTCAGGTTTCTTACCGTGCCGAGCAAAGTCCCAGGAATGGAAACACCTGTCTGCCAGGTAAAAATCCCACAGACTTTGCTTTTTTAAGAAATTCAAACTAAACAGATGCTGCTCTGTCCTTGTCCTGTCCCAGCCAAACCCCTGCATGGCACATGCTCCTCTCTGACCTGAGGGTGAGGAAAGCTGGGTGTAGGATGCCCCTGCAGAGGTATTTGTGTGTGCTGGGTGATGGATTCCAGGTGTGGGATGCCCCAGGGGATGTATCTCAGTGCTGGGTGATGGATTCTGGGTGAGGGATGCCTCTGGGGAGGTACCTGTGAGTAGTGGGTGCTGGGCAGCCCCTGCTCGGGAAGCCAAGCCCTGCAGCAGGGACAGTGCTGCTGTTCTGGGGAGAGCTCAGATCCGCTCCATGGGCAGCAAAATGCTCAGTTTAGAAGACCAAGACTCAGCCAAAGTCCCTGTCAGAGCAGGGAAAAGAGCTATGGCTGGAAACGGAGCCAGCTCCTCTCCCCCAGCCCCAGTGGGAATCTGGAGCACCCCAGCCATTGCTGCTGTTTTGCCAGCAAGGGGGATGGGAAGGGGCTGCTTGGGTTCTTGATGTTTTGGGGCATTTTCATCTGTTGTTTTTCAGGTTTTCACAATTTTTTTTTCCTCTCCCAGTGCCTGAATGTCCTGTGGGGTGGGATGTAAAAATCTAGAAAAATTCAGAATATGAGCATGAAAATGCCGAAAAATCTTGACTAAAGATTAAGATATATTTCTCTTTGGAAAATGCATGCAACAGACAAAACCGTTTTTTCATCACTTTTTTTGCTCCCCACCCTGCAGAGCCTGGGCCATCCCTTCCCTTTAACTTTCTGATGTAATAACAGGAAATATCCTGACTTCCCAGATGCAACCCGTGGCCGGTATTCCTGGACAGCCTGTTACGTAGCTGAGCACGCAGTGTGGATGCAGCTGGCCCGGGGGGTGGAGAGATGCCACTGCTACCTCACCTGGTCCCTGGAGGCACGGCCCTGCCTCTCCCTGAGCTTTGGCCAGCAGAGCCAGATGAGGAACCCAAGCACCATGTTGTCTCAGTCACGAACCAAGCAGGGAGATGTGTAGGAAGAGGTTTGATCTCCAGCTGGGGTTTTCAGGACTGTGCCTCAAAATTTGCATGTCTCTCTTGGCTGCTGCATGAGGAATATGTCCCCTGTCATTCTCCTGTGTAAAGCCCTCCTGCACTTTCCTTCCCAGGGGGAAAAGCAGTTGTAGTCCCATGGGGACACGCAGTGATCTAGCAGAGCCCTTGTGGATGTGCCTGCTGCTGGCTCTGGGTGAGGAGGCCACACAACCCTGACCCAGCACTCACCCAGCACGGTGTGGGACAGGAGGGCACGTCCCCAGAGGTCCTTGTGGACTCCCATGCTCAGTGTCCTGGAACAGCTGAAAAACTTTCTGGGCAGAAGTGACCTGGCGGTTTTTCACACAATGCAGCCAAAAAAAGCTGTTTGTGTTGCATCAGGAGATCCAGCCTGTGAAGGGCTGTGCCAGCAGGACAAAGGGGTCATGGCTGCCGGCAGATACACTGATAAATGCCAAGCAGTGCCAGAACTGTCTCTGTCCCCATCAGAGGAGGAGATGGGTGGCCAGGAGCGACAGCAGGGCCGTGGATGAATTCTGTGGGCTTTGCTTGTACTTGCCACAGTGGCTCTCTCCTTCCAGTGGCTCTGGGCATCTCCTTCCAGTGGCTCTGGACATCTTTCAGAAACTACGAATTAAATGAAAGGATGTTCAGAAAATACTGAAGAAATCCCCTGTCACCCTCGTGCCCACCAAAGGCTCTACCAAATCCATTGTCTGTCATTAGCCAAAGGCTGCTGATAAAATAGAAGCCACTGTTGTCTCACAAGGAGAGCAGAGCGCAGCACTGGTCCCTGTGGTCCGGCCCTTCCCACATGAGCTCATGAGCAGACTGAGTGTACCAAGGGGCAGCCTCATGCCCAGGAACCTGGAGCTCCCTGAGCCGTTAGCTGCAAGCTCAGTCAGCCAGAGCCTGTAATGTGAAATGCATGTTGGTTAAACCGAGAGATGACTATAAAAATAAGGGTCGGATTTCTCTGGCTGAGAAGCCTCCCACGTTACCCCAAGCCCTCTGGTTTCCTGCCTTCTAGCATGTGTGACCCTCTGCACAGTAACCCCGGTGCTCCCCCGGTGCTCCCCCAGAGCCCGGGATGGCAGGAAGAATAAAGGGGAGTGAAGACTTGCATAATGCTCATCCAGGCTCGCCAGGAAAATAAGGAGGCTGCTTGGACCGGGAGCATTGCTGGCCTTTTATGTTGGCTTTTCAAATGTGAAAATGGGCCTCCCTGCCCTGGGCTGATGAGCCCCGGGACCCTCCCCAGAGGAGAGGTACCCCAGGGTGGCTGCAACATTCACCCACCCTCTGGAGCCCCCAGAAGATACAGCAACCTGGGTATGGACATCTTCTTGCCTCACTTGGGCTGCCACCGGTTTACCCAGGGCTGCTACATGCTGGCACGGAAAGCCAGAGGAGAGAGGATGGGAATGGAGCCCAGTGACATGGCTGAGCTCCCGATGCAGCTGGTTCTCACTGGGGTGGATGGCTGTGGCCAATTTTCCATCTTTCTGACAGACCCTGCTTGGAAATTCATCTCTGCTCAAGAAGCAGCACCATTGAGAGCAGTTTTGGGCATTCTCTGATGGGGTGAGGGGGTATCCCCAAGCCTGGGGAAGGATGAGGCTGTGCTCTGGCAGCCTGTGTCACCCCGCTGTCACCAGTCCCCCCGGGGCAGTGATGGTTGGCATACAACCAAGCTGGGCAGACGGCAGGAGCCACACGGCCTCCCTCCACAGTGGGGAGCGACCAAGTTTGAGCCAGAAAACTTGCTTGGGAAGAGTGGGAATAGGTGACCTCAGGGGTGGGGGTTAGCAAGCTGTTTGGCTGCAGAGCTGGACCAGGGTGTGTGATGGATGAATCCTTTCAGGACCAGGTGTGAGCAGAGGCTGAGGCGGATGGGGTGCCCACTCTGCCCGGGAATGATGCCAGTGCCTGTCTGGGTGAGACGTGCTGCTGCGCTCAGATGGGGGCTGGTAGGAAATCCGTGTTGGATGTTTCCCGACTGCTGCTGAATCAGAATAACTGTTCCTCTGGAAAACCTAATTTTATCCTTGAAGCCATGATGATGTATTTCACACATGCCCTATTCCCACTCACTGGAGTCTCCCTTACGTTTGCCATTTCCAACAACAAAGCAATGCTGTGAGCAACCTTCCTATAAATCATCCAATCATCCCTCCTGATGACGTGAGCCCGGGGCTGAGCAGCTGCAGGAATTTGTGCGAGTTCAGACTGGGCTGAACTTTCACACAGTGACCTGCCAGGTCAGCCTGGGAAGTAGTGGGATGGAGAAAGACAGAGAACAAAGACACTCACCACAGCCCACCCGCTCACAGCCTGATGTGCACGGGACAGGGATGGGGATGAGGACAGGGATGTGCCGCTGTGCATGCGGGGGCTGTTCGAAGGAACTGCTTGTGATGTGTGGGGATACAGCCTTTCCTGAGTGTCTGAGCTGGTGGGATTGCACGTAAGAAGGGAGAGGGATGGATATAGTGATAGGAAATAAGGATAGGGATTGGAGGATGGTGATGGGAGCATCCCTAGGTTCCTGCAGAGAGACCTCCACAGAAAATAACTCCCTTGGGAGTCTGCTGTTCCCTGCCCAAAGGCTGACCCCAGACACCCATAGAGAGCCCCAAGAATCATCATGCCCTGCTGATCCCTGTGCTGCTCTGGGTCCCAATGCCACTGGGCTGCGGCAGAGTCCTTGTGGAGTACCTTCTGGGGACCTGCACAGGAGAAAGGGTCCTTCATCCCCTGGGAACAAACCTCGACCCTTCCCTGGCCCCAAGCCAAGCCAGGCACTTGAGACCCCACAGAGATTTTCACCATAGCCCTTTTCCACACAGGACACAGCTGGGCACAGAGAAACGCCCCAGGAGCTCACACCCTGCTGGCCAGGCCATTTTAAGCTCCGTTTAAACTCGAGAGCACCCAGCTCTGTGGAGAGCACCTTCCCATTAGCCTGTGGTCATTCCCAGCCTGAGGTAGCTCACGGCCTCTGAGGGCTTTGCATTTGTGTACCTTTAAAACTGGTATTTCTCAGGGCAAATTTGAGAAGTCGCAACAGGAAAACACAGCCAAAGGAAAACGCATAAATCATGTAGCTTCTCAACAGGCCTTGGCTTCTCACATTCCCTCTCTCCTGCCTCAGCACAAACACTGCCACTGCAGAAAATAACCAGCGGGAACATGTCTGCTGCAGCACCCGGAATAACCCCGTCATTTCCCAGGACAAGCTCCAGTGTTAGGTAACGGTGGGCAGGGAGCAGGGCTCACACAGGATTCATTTCGCCTGACATCATCAACCCACAGCCATAGCCAACACATGAAATTGTGCTTCCCTGTTTGTCCCAGTGACTTGGGGGTTGGTGTTTTCCAGTCCAGAGGGCTCTCGGGGTGCCAGGGCTCCATGGGCATGGCTCCTGCCAGCTCACTCCCTCCTGGGATGCCAAAAACCAGCAGTACAAGCTGAAAAGGAGAATTTTCATTTTTCAGATTCCATCTGGGAATTTTTGGAGAGCTTTGGCTGCCCCTACAGTAGTCAGGGTAGTGGATATGGTGACAGATCTGTCCTTGGCAGGGGGGCCATGGCTTGGGGGCAAGGGGGCACAGACCAGCTGGGGGCACCCCAAAGAGCCTCACAGGATCCCCAGGGCCAGCAGAGAAGGCTATTGCGGGGGGGCAGTGGACCCTCTTCCCCATCACTACCACCCCCCTATGTCCCCAGCTCCTCTCTAGCAACAGCATCAGGGAGAGCACAGGGGGACTCCCCAAACCACAAAGACATGGAAAAAGAGATCCACATTTTTATTGTTTCTTTTTCTCCGGCAGTGTTTACTACTTGTTTTTTCTTCTTCCTCCTTCCTCACTTGAAAAATTCCTTCTGACCATGAAATAAATACGCAAACAGTGGCTGGCGAAGGGGGCTTCAGACTCGCTGGAGTTTGTGTCTGCTGGAATTTCCAAAATTCCTCTTTAACCAGTTCCTACCTCTGTGACTCCACCCTGAGCTGTTGCTGCTGGGTGCTTGCTCAGAGGCCTCTCACTCACCCTTTGGAGAGCACCAGCCTGGGAAATGCTTGGAGATGGCATGGGGAGTCCTGGAAAGATAAATCTTCCTGCCAGGCATTTTTGGACAAGACGAAAAGCCTTTTTCCTGGGGCCATGCCTGAGTTGCAGGGCTCCGAGTGGCAGTGGTGGGATGGAGGCAGAACTGCTGTGGGCTTGAGCAGAGGAGCTTGGCCCCAGACCCCACTGCAGCTCCCAGAGGGCTCACATCGGCCAGACCCAGTGAGTGGCAGGAAGCAGGGATTTGGCTCCAAAATCTGAGTGGGAGGAGAGGCAGGTCCCTGCTTGAGGCTGTGTGGTGCAGAGCAGGGATGGAGCCCTGGGACAGCAGGAGGAAGTACCCTGTGGGGAGGGAGCAGAAGGGCTCCATCTGCTCCAATCTGAACAGAACCGACAGCAGCTCCATCACGGTGTGTGAATTCCTTCATGGAGAGAAAACACAGAGACTCAAAAATCCCTTTAAGCCAGAGGGAAAAGGCAGGACAAGAAGGAAGAGCCAGAAACCAGGGTCCAAGACGTTGGCAAATGAAATAAGATGCTCCTTTTTCACAGGGGAATGATTGAAACCTGTGGGATGAATATATTCATCCTTGTCACCCCTGAAAACCAGGAATATTTAGAGGAGTGAACATTCTGCTTCCCTCAGGTGTACAGAGGAACTGACCCCAAGCATGCCCCTGCCCCAGGGTTGGCAGCACCCACCTGTGCCAGGCCAGGGCCCCCCAGCAGAGCCCTGTGCCTACAGTGGGCACCTGCCCTGGGGTCCCAGCACCCATTTGGGCAAGGCCTGGGAGCCCTGTGCCACAGGGTACTCCTGCCCTGGGGCCAGCGGGTCCCAGAGTGGCACAGCCTCAGGAGGTGACATGGGTGCATCCACAGGGCTGGGGGACCAAGCATCAGGGCTTGGTGCAGATCAGGGTCCCCAATGTCAGATGAGGGGCAGGACAGTTAGCACGGATGGATAGGGATGGGCATGAAGATGGGGTTGGGAATGGGGACAGGCATGGGGACAGGAATGGGAACGGGTATGGGCATGGGGATAAGAACAGAGATAGGAATAGGGACGGGGACAGGAAAGGGGACGGGAAAGGGGACGGGAATGGGGACAGGAATGGAAACACGGATGGAGATGAGCACAAGGACAGGAGTGGAGATGGGGACAGAGAAGGGGACAGGGATGAGGACTGGCGCGGGCAGGGGGCGGACAGGACTCGGAGCAGGCGGCGGATGCGGGGCCTGAGCCGAGGCCGACGGGGAGGGCG
>VZTX01035510.1:0-13451 GCA_013400915.1 Pardalotus punctatus | reverse complement strand
GGTCCTAGGGAGGGGTCTGGGTCTTAGAGGTCATGGGGGACTTGGGGTTGGGTGCCCTGTGGCTCCTGGTGGAGGTCTGAGCCTTGGGGACTTGAGCCTTTGGAGCTGGGTGTCTGGGACTCGGGGGGCTTGGGGCCCGCGGATGGGTGTCCTGGGGGCGTCTGGGCACTGGGGGCTGGGGCTTGGGCCTGTGGCTGGGGGCCTGGGCGTTGGGAGTGAGGGAATTTGGGGTGTCTGGGGTTTGGAAGCTTAGAGGAATAGGTGTGGGACCTGGGTGATCCTGAGGGGTTCAGGGATTTGGGTGCTTAGGGACCAGGCCTCGCCTCTGGGTCATAAGGGGGCTGGGGGGCTTGGGGCCATGGGAGCCTGGGGCTTCAGAGCGAGGGAGTGTGAGCTTCAGGGATGTGAGGGGCTGGGGGCTCAGGGTGCTGTGCTGAGCCTGGGCTCCTGAGCGCTGTTTTCCTGCCGTGAGCCCTGCGGTTTCCATGAGAGCCGTTTGTTTCCCCACACTGTGGAGCCCGAGGCATTACCAAGGGCTGTGGTGGAGCCCTGAGAGGGGAAGCCAGGGCAGAGCATTTAGGACCAGTGTGGGTAATAAATGTAAAGAAATAAAGTGATGTGGTCTTTTACTGGGGATGGTGGTGACTCCTGGCTTAGCAGTGGGGCTGGGGGAATGCAGAGGGGAAAAGGTGGGAATGTGCTGCTCTGAGCTGGGGGGGATCCCAGACTTCCCTGTGCCCCCTGAGAGGGCACGGACACTTTCGAATGGACTGTTGGCAGGGACTGGGAGCTTGGCAGGGGAGAGGATCCCTTAGAAACTGCCCAGATGGTTCTTCAGCATCCCAGCCTGATGTGGGGTGAGCTGAACCTCCAGCCTGCACAGATGGGGCCATTCTGGGCCTGTGTGATCCTCTGGCAGCCGTGGACTGTGTGGACTGAAGGAGGCCGGCGTGGGGAGCAGGGATTTTCCCTTCCTTTAGTCCTCTGCTGGAATCCCAGCCCATAAATGGGACAGCAGCTCATGGACAGCCAGGGTGGTGGGTGAAAGCAGTGAGGAGTCCACCTGGAGCTTCTGCAGGGCTGTGCTCAGGGTTATTTGCCATGTGGCATTTTGGAGCAAGGTGTTTTTGTCCCACGTGGAAGCGGTTCCAGCTCTGCGTGCCGGTGTTTGCAGGAGCCAGAGCTCCTGCTTCCGAGGCTGGGTGCTCCATGCCTTCCCTTCTCTCTGCGCTGTGCTTCCAGGGCCCCTTCCTTCTGCTCCAGCATGAAGAGCACCCGGAGCTGCTGCTCTGTCCAGAGCCCCGACGTTGCAGACCTGATCCTGACGGGGCTCCCGGCACCGGTGTCGCGCCGCCCCGGCAGCGCCTCCCCCGCCAAGCTCGTGGCGCGCTCCGTGTCTGTGGCTGCAGACGGCAAAGCCAAGAAGAATGCTCCGGTGAGCCCGTGTCCTTCCTGCTCCTGTGCCAGGGCCAGGGAGTGCATGCCTGGGATATGGGATGGTTCCGTGCACACCCACTTCCCTCTCGCTGTGGTTCCCCCAGCACCAGCCTGGCTTTGTTCTGGTGCTGCCCTCGGTGATTGCTGCTCGTGGCTCTCTGCTCGATGCAGAAGAGCAAGTAGGGAGTGTCAGGATTCCCTGTTTTCCTTTCATTGCCCTTCAACTTCCTGCACCAATTTCCATCTGGAAACTCCTGACTTCCTGGTGTTTCCTGTTGGGATGTCAGGCCCAGCCTGCCCGTCATCGAGCACACCCGGTTCCTGCCGCACCGGGGGCTCCTGAGTAGGGGTTCCACCGAGAGAATGAGCCCTAGGTACTTGCTGGGCTCTGTCAGGATCCAGCAGCAGACAGTGTGTGCTCCATGCTGAGTAATCCCTTGGCAGCATTCCTGCGCCCTTGTTCGCAGGAGCTTGTGCTGAGGAACGTGTTCCTGCTGGCTCAGCAGCGCCGGAGCGAGGTGTCATTGCCTGCTGCCTCAAGGAGAGCTTGGCAGCCCTGGGATAGTGGGAACTCCGTGTCTGGGCTGGGTGAGGGGACTGGGGGGAGCCTGCCCATGCTTCTCCTGAATGTGGCTGCTGGATTTATCCCTGTTCTCCACAGGAAGATGTGGGATCCCGGGCCATGAACAACCTGCGGAGGTCCAACAGCACCACCCAGGTGAACCAGCGGGTGAACAGCTCACACAGGTACAGTTCCAGCCACGGACATGCGTCCATCTGTCCTGTGGGTGGCTCTGGGCACCACCCCACCCACGTGTCCATCTTCCCTGCATCCTGTGGGGGAACAGGAACCTTTCCAAAATGTCCTCTGAGCACTGTCATGCACATCAGGGGTTAAAACCTGGCCCTGGAAAATCAAGGTCTGGGGCTTTGTTTGGTGAGGAGGTCCCTTGTTTGGGTTTCATAGAATCACAGAATGGCCTGGGTTGGAAGGGACCTTAAAGTCTCCTGCAGGGACACCTTCTGCTAGACCAGGTTGCTCCAAGCCCCTTCCAACCTGGCTTAGGACACTTCTCTGTCAGAGAATTGCCCAGCATCTGTGGGCAACCTGTGCCAGGGCCTCACCACCCACACAGGGAAGAATTTCTGTTTGGGGAATTGGAGTGTGTTTTTGTGGCTGCCACAAAAAACATTCCATTTAATTCCAACAGCCCCTCAGGGACCCTCCAGGCCATAACTGGGCTGTGTGAGGAGACAAAAGTTTGCTGTTCCCAGTGCCCTCTGAGTTGGGATTTTCTGTTCTCCTTTTGGTCTGTGCCCATCCCAATCTCCACACACCACCCGGGAACCCAAAGCTCTGTGTAAAAATGAGTAATTTGTGGATTTTGTGGCCATGTAACAATTCTCCAGCCCCTTTCTCCCCTGTGTCACACTGGAGTGTCCAAGTGCCCTGCATGGCCAGAGTGTGTCCTGTGGCTGTGAGTTATCCCAGAACCCCTGTTCTGTCCTCTCTGTCTTCCCTGGGTCTGGCTAAAGCTCGGAGCAGACAGAAGACTTCCTGGCCTTCTTTGAAAGCAGTCCAGGAGGAAGGAAGAAACTTGCAGCTCTGAGCAAAACTTGCCCAGAAAAGAAAACCACATGGAATATCCTGGTGAGGACAGCAGGCTCTGGGAGTGGGTGGGCCGTGTTGGCTCTGTGCTCCTGGGGGTGTTTGAGGAGGTGGGTTTGGTGCCCTTATCCCTGCTGACTCCATGGCAGGATGACCAGCCCCGGGTGTTCCCGGGCCCGTCTGGCTCCCACGGCATCGAGCCACCCGTGGGCATGAGGAGGAAGGAAGCCACTGTGCTCCTGGCTGCCAACTTCACTGCCAACAACAGGTAGGACCGGGGGTCCTGCAGCCAGGGGTGGGAGGAGCTGCATGGAGAAGACACCTTGAGAGGGGAAGGTGCTGCTCCTCACACTGCTGTTCTCTCCACACAAGGAGCAACAAGGGCGCGATGGGCAACTGTGTCACCACCATGGTGCACAACAACTACTCCACTGCTGAGAAGGGTTCAGCTCCCAAGAGCTCCAACCAGGCTCCCAGTTCCCTCAAGTGAGTGTGGGGGGTCCTGGCTCTGCAGCCAGGCTGGCCCCTTGGCCGTGAGTGGCACAGGACAGGGCTGAGTGGCTTCATCTTCTGTCCCAGCAACGTCATCAAAGCGACCTCAAACGAGGATGGGGAAGGCAGCAGCAGCTTTGTGAAGTCTCAGAAGAATTTCTCCAGCAACAACATCATGACTCGCAACAACAACAGTGGCAGCAGCAGCAGCGGCAGCAGCGTTCCCAGGAGGAGGGAGGTGACCAAGGAGGAGGCTGAGAGGTGAGGGAAGGGGCAGGAGGAGTGAGGAGCTCCAGGGGAGCTTCTTGTCTGGTGGGATTTCACACTGGGAAGGGCCCCTCTTAGTGCAGCTGCAGGTCCCGGTGCTGCGGGGAAGCTGCCGGTGCCCTGCTGCACCCAGGGCCGTGCTGACCCTCCCTCCCTGTCCCCACAGGTTCATCCAGCAGGTGAACCAGGCTGCTGTCACCATCCAGCGCTGGTACCGGCGGCACTCGCAGCGGCACAGGATGGCGGCTGCGGCTCTGGGGCGCCTGATGGCTGCCAAGAGGGAGGTTGGTCCTGTCCCCTGCTCTGTAGTCCGGACCCTGCAGCACCCGTGTCCCGCTGGCCGTGCTGGTGGCGGGATTCAGCTCCCTTTAGTCACCAGACCTGGGCTGTGGGAGCCGAGGGGGCTCTGGCTTTGCATCCAGCTTGTGGTCCAGAGAGCTGGGGAGGGTCCTGTGCCCTCAGAGCTGTGCTGGCTGTGTCCAGGGATAGTCTGGCTGGGTTCCAGTGGGAGCTGAGGCCCAGGGGCTCAGCACCACACAGCTCCAGTTCCCCCAGCCCCCTGACTGGGAGGAGGCAAGCACTGGCAGTAGCAGCACGAGTCTCCCGAGAGGCTCTCTCCTGAGTTCTGACTGTGGTGGCCAGAGAAGGGATGCCCCATCTTGGCTCATCTTGATGAATCCCTAATGAGGTGGCTTGTTAGAGTGACAAGGTTTCGCAGCTATTTGTGTTTCTTTGTGTTCAATTATTTATCCCAGTAATGAAAAGCTCCGTTGCTCTTGCGTGTGAGAGTCTATTTTTAAGACTTGTCTCCTCGGTGGTTG
Source organism: Pardalotus punctatus (assembly GCA_013400915.1). Classification (NCBI taxonomy): domain Eukaryota; kingdom Metazoa; phylum Chordata; class Aves; order Passeriformes; family Pardalotidae; genus Pardalotus; species Pardalotus punctatus. The sequence continues at coordinate 8,825 of VZTX01035510.1, read as the reverse complement.
CAGACCTAGATGATGATGATGATATAATAATAATAATAGTAATAATAATAATAATTGCATTGAGGATCTAAAGAAAATGAGCTGCTCCCAAGTGGAGCAGTTCTGAGGGCTCTTCACCTGCACAGAGGGGAGGATGGAAAGCCTGGCGATGGGGTGACCCAGGTGTGAGTGCCCCTCACACTTCTCAGTGGTGGGTGGTGGGTGCTGTAGAGCTCTCAGTAATGTTTTTGACCCTCTTTTCTGGAAGGAAAGGCAGCAGCGGATGGAGGAGGGGAATATCCTGGATTTGCAGGAGAGGAAGGAGGAGGAACGCCGCAAGATCCGAGAGGAGAAGGCGCGCCTGGCCCGGCATGCTGCCATCCAGGTAGGGACGGTGTGTGACAGCGGTGACACACAGGCCTGTGTGACACCATTTGCTGGCATCATCTGGTGAGGCAGTGAGAGGCCTCTGTGCATCGCCAGGGCCTCGGCGTGGGGCAGGAGCAGAGCCAGCCGTGCCAATGGAGCGCTCCCTGCGGAGGTGGGGGTGCCACAGAGCCGTTTCCTGCTGTGCTGTGCCAAGCCTTGGCAGCTCGTTCTGAGCTTGTGAAGACACTGCTGGTTTCCATGTAGTTCTCAGGAAAATGGTGACCAGGTTGAGAGACGGGGACATTCCGAGCTTCTTGGAGTGGCTGAGGATGTGCGTACCCTGGGAATGGGACTCTCCTCAGGAGCGGGGTCCCTCTGGACGGGGGGACCTCTCCATGTCCCTTGGCAGAGAGCAACGCATCATTGTCACCCTGCTCTTGCAGCTGGTGGTGCAGATGGGGTTGGCACAGGCTGCAGGAGCTGGCAGTAAAGCTGGAGATATTTTAAACCCCAAATTCTCTTTGCCCTAATTGGAATCAAGATCCATTGTGGGGGGATTGGGGGAGATGCAGCAATAATAGGCTGGAGAATGCAAAAACACTGCCACAGCCCTGCAAACACAGGCTTGTGCCTTTGCAAAACTTCAGGACACTGATGGCTGCCGTGTCCCTGCAGGAGCTGCACCAGAAAAGGGCCCAAAAGGCCTCAGAGATGAAGCACTCGGCAGAAGAGCTGGTGCTGGTGAAGGAGAGCAGGAGGGTGCCCAAGAAGAAGCCTGGTGCCAAACCTGGCTCAGCCAGGAATGTCAGCCCAGCCGGCAGCCTCACCAAAGCCAACAACGCCGGTGAGTCCCTCTGGCACATCCCCAAAGCCTGGGAGTGAGGGGAGGGAGGGGACAGAGCCATTTGCTCTGAGGGGCCGGCTGGGGCGAGTGCCTGAGAGCAGTCTGGTTCCTGCAGAGGCCAATTCCCCCTCGGCAGCCGTGGAGCCAGAAGGGAGCGGCCTGGCAGCCCTTGGCTCTGTGCCCTCACTGGACCCCAGGACAGAGGACAAGCTGCAGGTGAGTCTGGCTGGGCCTCCTCGGGCTCCTGGCAGCAGCTGCTCTGCCAGGGTGACATGAGAGCCTTCACTGGCTTGGGGGGAGACCCAGAAAGCTGTCATCTTCTTCTTCTCCCTTAGGATGTGAGCTCCAGGGAGACAGGTGACGGGGACTTGGAGACAGCAGTGACTGCTGGCAGCAGGGCCCCGTCCAAGGTCACACTCAATGAGCTGCTGGACACACTCCGGCTGCTGGAGGAGGAGCCGGAGCTGCTGCCCCCACCCAAGCTCCTCAAGAAGGACAGATATGCCTGGATGGACAGGGTGAGCTGAGGGATGAGACTGCTGGTCCATCCTTGGACAGTGACAGCTGCCTGGTGAGAAACAGCCAGGCACTGCTGGGGAAGGTGGTGGGGGACTTGGGAGCAGGTGATGGAGGAGTTTGGAGGTGGTAGAGGAATGGTTTGGTGCATCGAGGGCTTGGACATCGGCAAGGAGCAGCAAATCTGTGCAAGAGCTGGTGGTGGGCCAGGGTTTAGCCCTGAAGATGAGGCTGGGTACTGGGGTGCAGTGGGAGGACAGGGCTCCAGTGATGGAGAAAAGCCAGCACCTCTTCTCCCGAGCCTTCCCCTGGGTGCTCATTCACCACGGTGAATTCCCAGCAGGAGCCCAGCTCCAATTCCCTGACTGCTGATAATTTGGAGAAGTTTGGGAAGCTGAACCACTCACCAGGGGTCCCTGAGGACGGGGCTCTGCTCTCAGAGGCCAAGCTCCAAAGCATCATCAGCTTCCTGGATGAGATGGAGAAGTCGGAGCAGGAGAGGCCCAGGTCGGCTGCCTCAGCCACTCAGCGGGAGGTGAGTCCGTCTGTGGTGTGGGACCCTGGTGGGAATCGTGCCCCGTCTCCCTGTCCTCATTCCAGCTGGTTCCACCACCTTTTCCTCCTGGTTTTGCTGCTGTGGCAGGGCTTCCTTTTGGAAGAGGAGCTGGCTCACGTGGAGCAGGTGTCAGCTGTTGCCACGGAGGTGACGAGCTCCATGATGAGGCTGAAGCTGGAAGTGGAGGAGAAGAAGAGAGCCATCAGCCTGCTGCAGACTGCTCTGGTGTGTCAGCCTCACGTGTGGCTCTTGGGACTGTGAAGCACGTGATTGGGGCTGTCCTTGATTTCACCGAATCATGGAATGGTTTGGGTTGGAAGGGACCTTAAAGACCATCTAGTCAGGGCCTGGGCTGAGCTCCCTTCTCTTCTGTCCTGGGGGAGCTGGGTGTTCCTGCTGACAGGGGTGGGAGATGTGAGCACCAGGGCTTTGCTTTAGCCCTGTCCCTCGTTCTCGTGGCCTGATGGTGATTTCCATGTCATGGCTGTTTGATCCCTGCCCCCACAGACTCAGCAGCGGGAACTGACCGACCGACACGTCAAACAGACCGAGAAGGAGCTCAGCCACCAGCTCAGGCTGCAGAGGGAGCAGTATGAGGCAGCTATCCAGAGGCACCTGGCCTTCATCGACCAGGTAATCCTTCATCCCAGCTCCCGAAGGCAGAGGCTGAGGTGGCTGCACGTGCCTGATGCCGGCTCCTCGCCATGCCCAGCTCCTCAATGACAAGAAGGTGCTGAGTGAGAAGTGTGAGGCCGTGGTGGCAGAGCTGAAACAAGTGGACCACAAGTATGGCCAGAAGATCAGCCAGATGCAGGAGCAGCATGAGCTGGTGAGGGGACAGGGAAGATGGGGGGACAGCGTGTCCTGATGTTGCTCAAACAGGGCCTGTGCCTAGAGCAGTTCAGTCTCTGTCCCCTCAGTGGGACCTGGCCACTGCAAGAAGCTCTTCCCTGTGCACAGAAGGTCCCTGTCACCATGGAGCTTTGTCCTGGCTCCCCAAAAGGCTCCTGTCCTCTGCTCCTCAGACCCAGGAGTCTGGCACTGACCAAGGGACAGCGTAAGCTCCCCAGGCTCTGCTTGGAGAGACCCTTCCTGCACATCTGGCACAGGGTGCCCAGAGAAGCTGTGGCTGCCTCTGGGTCCCTGGAAGTGTCCAAGGCCAGGCTGGACAGGGCTTGGAGCACCCTGGGACAGCAGAAGGTGTCCCTGCCATGGCAGGGGTTGGAATTGGATGAGCTTTAAGGTCCCTTCCAACCCAAACCATTCTGGGATTCCATGATCCTGCAGTAGGCAGAGCTCTCCCAGGCTGGGGGTGACCAGGGTGCAGTGCTGGGACAAACGCAATGCCATAGAGGAATTTTGCTTCTGCTGTGGATGGAGACAGCTCAGTTTGCCCTGTGCCAGGCCTGGCAGGAAGGCAACACCACTGGGCTCATCCCAGCCCTGCCATGCCAGTCCCTACTTTTCCTTGACCTTGGAGCTGAGCTCATGCCTGGCCAGGCCGTGGGGGTCCCTTGGTCTCTGGAGCAGGCTCTGACCACATGGCACACTCCTGGCCAGTGCCTTGGCATGTCCCTGTCCCTGCCCCCTGTGCTGTGTGCCCCTCGCCCCCATCGATCCCTGCCCAGCTCTGCCCTGCCCGTGGCTCCCACAGACACGGCTGTGTGGATTTGCCTCTCCTCCAGGATTCCCCTTCTCTCTCCACCCCTCCTTTCTTTCTTCCCAGGTCTGGCGCACTTTGGGCCCCTTTTGTGAGGTAAATGTGGTCTTTGCTCTCTTTTGTGCCTTGCCCTCTGCTCTCATGCCCTGACCTGCTCAGGTCCTGCTCCAGCCCCTGCCAGAGGGTTTTCCATGGCAGGGAGAGGGAAGGCTGGAGAGGAAAGCACCATTACACAGGGACAGATGGGCTGCCCTGCATGCAGAGACCCTCGGCAGCCCCCAATTCCCCTTCCCTCTCCACCAGTGCCCTCATGTCTAGGCCAGTGAATGCTTTCTCAAGGGATTTACTCTTTCCCCCCCATCCTGTTGGATAGAGAAGAAGGCACTGGGGGAGCATGTGGCCACTTCTCTGGGCTGGGAGAACACACCTGGCCAGGGCTGTGCAAGTCATCTGTAGCTTCTTTCCCAACAGCCCAGCTCCCAGGCTCCTGTGGCTCTTTCTCTCCCAGTTTCTCTGAGGTTTTTCCATCTGCTTCCAAACAGGAGATTAAGAAACTGAAGGAACTCATGAGTGCAACGGAGAAAGTACGACGGGAGAAGTGGATTGAGGAGAAAACCAAGAAGATCAAAGAAATCACTGTGAAAGGTACAGGCAGGTTCCCTCGGCAGCAGCTGGAGCTGGGACGGTGCCAGGGTGGTCCAGGAGAGATTGGGAAGAGCTCCTTGGTGTGGGCAGTGTTTGCTCCCTGGTTTTGGTGAAGCAGATGCCAGAGGGCAAGAAAACCCCTGTGCGTTCATCCCCGCTTCTTACGAGCCCCTTTGAGTCCATGTGTCCACAGCCCCCATGCCAGCTGGGCACGGGCACCGGGGTGGCATCCGGGCAGCCCTGAGGCTGAGCTGTGACCATCCTTCCCACTGTCCCAGGGCTGGAGCCAGAGATCCAGAAGCTCATGGCCAAGCACCGTGAGGAGATCCGGCAGCTGAAGCTGCTGCACGAGGCCGAGCTGCTGCAGTCGGACGAGCGGGCGGCGCAGCACTACGGGCGGCAGGCACAGGAGCTGCGGGGGCTGCTGGAGCGCGAGAAGGAGGAGCAGAGCCAGCGGGAGCGGGAGCGGGCCCGGCAGAGGTGCGTCACTCCGGGGTCAGTGCTGGACTGAGGGGTCACAGCTCTGGGGTGCTGTCCAGCACCGATCTGCTGGGGGGATCCCCGTATTTGCAGCTCTACGGGGAGCAGCCCCTTTCTCTCCCCCGACCTCAGGTGGGCAATGTTCCTGAGCTGGGAGCATCCTCTGGCGTCGTGAAGGGCAGCGTGGAGAGGTGTCCGGGTGCTGGAGGGCACATCCCTGGAGTGTCTGTGTTCCCCAGGTGTGAGCAGCAGCTGGAGCAGGAGGAGCAGGCGCTGGAGCTGCAGCGGCGCCGGCTCTACGCCGAGGTGGCCGAGGAGAAGGAGCGGCTGAGCCAGCAAGCGGCCAGGTGAGCCTGGGGCCGGGGGCAGCCCTGGAGCCGTGGGGCCGGGCTCCCTGAGCCAGGCTCCCGTGGGAAGGGGTGCTGGTGTGGATGCTGGGAGCTGTGTCTGCGCAGGCAGCGAGCAGAGGCGGAGGAGCTGCGGCAGCAGCTGGAGGCCAACAGCTCGGCCCTCACCCGAGCGCTGCGGGACGAGTACGCCAAGGAGAAGGAGGAGCAGGAGAGGCGGCACCAGGTCTGCTTCCCCCTCACCTCCAGCCCTTTGGGTGCTGGCACCACCAAGCCTTGTAGGCCCCCAGGGCAGTGCCGGCAGCTGCTCGCAGCTGGCATGGGATGCTCCCAGGGCTGAGCTGTTGTTTTCCCTTCTCACAGACAGAACTGAAGGTGCTGAAGGATCAGCTGGAGCTGGAGAAGCAGGCCTGGGAGGCCAACTACGTGAAGAAGGAGGTAATGGCAAGAGCTGTCCTGCAAAGGTGCCACCCATGGGCTCCGAGAGGGATCTGAGGCCACATTTGCTGTCTCTGTTCCCAGGAAGCCTGGTTGCTCTCTCGGGAGAGGGAGCTGCGGGAGGAGATGAGGAAGGAGAGGGACAAAGAGATCGAGCTGGTGATCCAGCGCCTGGAGGCCGACACGTCCTTGGCCAAGGAGGAGTGCGAGAGGGCAGCGGAGAACAGGTGAGGGGAGCAGGGAGGAGGGTGGTCCCAGATCCTCTGAGGGCTGGTCCCCTCTCCCTGTCTCCTGGGCATCTCTCCAGTGACCTCTGGAGCAGTGCTACTGCAGGAAACAGGGACAGCTCACAGGGTTTACCTGTCACCTGAGGAAACAGCCCTGGATCTCCCGTGGGGCAGCTCTGTCCTTGCTGCTGTGCCCTGGCCCCTCCTGCAGCAGGAGAGGGGCTGGGATGATCCCTGCAGCACGGGGTGAGCCAGGCTGCCTGTCCTTCCTGCTGATAGGATCAAGAGGATCCGAGACAAGTACGAGGTGGAGCTGCAGGAGCTGGAGCGGTCGGAGCGGAAGCTGCAGGAGCGCTGCAATGAGCTCAAGGGGCGGCTGGCCGAGCTGGAAGGGGAGAGCATCCGGCTGCAGGGCCTGCTGAAGCACAAGGAGCAGGAGGTGGAGGAGATGCGGAAGGTGGGCGAGGAGCAGAGCCAGGGCCCTGCCTGGCCCATGCCTGGATGTGTGGGGCCAGCTGTCCCGGGGGCTCAGTGGCCTGACTGAAGTGACCCGGCAGGAATTCGCAGACAGGCTGGTGGGGACAGAGGAGGAGAACGCGCGGCTGAAGGCGGAGATGGCGGAGCTGAGAGCCCGGCAGCGCCTGGAGCTGGACAGGCTGGTGCGGGAGAAGGACCGGGAGCTGGAGGAGGTTCACAGGAGGTGAGGGACCCCCGGCATGGTGCAGGAGCTGTGCTGCATCCCCAGCAGCAGCTTCCAGCCCTGTGGAGCAAATCGGGCAGCCTGGTCTTGCCCAAGCTGGGTGCTGCTCAGCCACCCTGAATCTTCTGTCCCTTGTCACTGCTGGCCTGCTCTGTGCCATCCTGTCCCAAGGGCTGCTCCTGTGCCTGCCTGAAGGACATGAGTGCCAGGAGAGGCCAGTGGAGCACAGCTCTGTCTGGTCCTCCCTGGCAGGAGACCTGGCCAGGATCACAGTCACCTCCTGGGGGCTCTCCGGGCTCACACACGATACCTGTGATTGCAGCCACATGACCTTCTTCTCCAGAGGGGTCAGGGCACAGCCACAGAGGCTGAGGGCAGCTGGGACGTCCCCAAAATACTATGATAATTAAGCTTTAGGAAGCTAATGTGCCCTTCCTCCTGTGGCCAAGCCAGTCCACACTACACAGCACCCACCAGGGGAGTAAAGCTGCTGCCAGTGTGTGATGGCACCTGGAGCCCAGCTTTGGCTGGGTGGGAGAGGGGCTGAGCAGGGCCCAGCGCAGTGTTTGGTGCTGGGATCCTCAGCCCCCATGTCTGTGTCAGGGTGAAGGCGGCGGTGCTGAGGAAGGAGGAGAGCATGAGCAGCCTCCGGAAGCAGTACGAGGTGAGTGAGGGCTCCCTGGCCCTGCCCTGCCTGTGGCTCTGCCGGGCACCACGAGCTCTCCCCTCTTCTCCTGTTGCAGGCAGCCATGCAGAGAGCCAACCTCCTGGAATCCCTGCTGGAGCAGCAGAGGCAGTTGGCCACGGAGTGACCGCCCTGCCGGGCAGGGAGCGGGGCTGGCATCGGGGTCAGGCTCTGCCCTCCCTATTCCCTCGTTCTCCACAGCCCAGTCCTGGTGCCGTGGGACACTTGGTGGCCTTTAGATGGTTGGGAGTTTTGTTCTAAAAATAAATCTCTGCTGCTTTCTACAGCTGTTTCTATACCTGTGCATGTCAGTGCCAGGGCATGAGTGGCTCTTCCTCGAGGTTTGTGCCCACTCCCACCTTCCCCACCCATTCCTGCATCCCAAGACCCTCCCTTGTTCCGAGGGTGCCCAGCACCCCGATCTACACCTCACTTCCCATTTGAAACTGAAATACTCAATAGGATGCAGGGCAGGATGTAATCCCACAGCCTCTGCTACCTGCAGATTCAACACCCCGTGGCAGCGCTGGGAAATGCCTGGGCTGGGCCGGTGGCATCTGTTTCCTCTCAGCCTGGAGTGTGTGGCTGTCCTGGTCCCTCCCTAGAGCCGGGGCTCGGAGCGGGGCCGGCAGATGTTTGCTCAGTGGAATCCCGGCTGTTTCCGTGTGTCCTGCTGGTCCCTGCGCTCGGCTGGAGCCTCCCCCTGCCCCACGGCAGCACTGCCAGAACCCCCACGGTGACATGGAGCCGCAGAGGGACCCTGTGTCACCCCAGGAAGCTGCACAGGGGCTCGGCCACTTGCCGACGCTGGTATTTGTCCTAGCGTGGGCTCCTGGTGCAGCTTCCGGGGGCAGTGAGATCCCAAGGCAGCCCGGGGCTGGCCCGTACCCCTGCCCGTGCTTTGGCACTGGGTTCGGGTGTTGTGGGGCTCAAGCAGCTCCTCAGGCTGCGGGGCAGGGGTGCAGAGCGAGGCTGGGTCCTGCACAGCGGAGCCGTGGGTGTGCTGGTCTGTGCTCCCCTCTCGCCGCTGTGCCAGGCTGGAGAGCTCATCCCAGGGTGCCGGGAAAGGCCGGGCACGGCGCTTCTTCCGCTCTTGTTGCTTTTCCGAGAGTTTCCCGAGCGCCGCTTCTGACCCCCACCCTGCCCAGCCCCGCGTGGGCCCCCCCGAGCCCCTGCTGTGGGGTGAACACCCACCCACGGTCCCGGGGTGCGCCCGGCCCTGCGCCCGCCGCTCCCCGGGGCTCCGTGAGCTCCGGCATCTTCCCGGCCCCTCCCCGGCATCGCCCGGGCTAATTTCTAGGCCAGTGCCCGGTTCAGGCATGAATAAATCAGCGCCGTTGCATAACGGGGATGCGGATTTTCACCGGATGGCTGCCCGA
>VZTX01035482.1:0-20695 GCA_013400915.1 Pardalotus punctatus | reverse complement strand
CCGCGGCGGGGTCCTGTTCGGCCGCACTCTGGAGGAGCTGCTGCGCAGCCAGGCCCGCGAGCAGCGGGAGCGCGGGGACGGCCTCGAGGCCGAGCGGGGACCCGTCGAGGAGCCGCCGCCGATCGAGGCCCGGGAACCCTCCCGAGAAGGTGGGCGGGGGTCTGGTGGGGCAGCTCGGCCGCCCGGGTGTCACTCCGCTTGATCACTGCTGCCGTTTTCCTTCTTCTCACAGATGCGGCCCCCGCCGCCCCTGCCCGCCGGAGCCGCGGCAGTGAGAGCACGGAGGGGCTGGGGGGCCTGCCGGCTGCCGAGCTGACGGCCATCCAGTGCAAGAACATCCCTGATTACCTCAATGACAGGACTGTACTGGAGAAACACTTTGGCCAGTTCGTAAAAGTTCGTCGGATCATGACCAGGCGTAATAAAAAAATGGCTGTTCTCCACTTTTTTGATCATGTGAGTATCAGGAGTGGCATAACACTTGGGAGTGTTCAGCCTGGAGAAGTTTCCAGGGATGTCTTAGAGCCCCTTCCAGTGTCTAGAGGGGGGCTTACAATAAAAGAGGGAAAGCAGCTTTTTACAGGGACAGATTGGGAGAGGACAAGGACAGTATAAAGTGAAAGAGAAGTTAGATGTTAGGAATAAATTCTTTGAAGGTGATGAGGCTCTGGCACAGGTTGCCTAATTAAGCTGTGGCTGCCCCATTCCTGGAAGCGTTTAAGGCCAGGTTGGATGGGGCTTAGAGCAGCCTGGGATAGTGGAAGGTGTCCCTGCTCAAGGCAGGGGTGTGGAGCTGAATGGTGTTTCAGGTCCCTTCCATCCCAAACCAGTCTTGATTCCATGAAGAAAGACTTAAATCTGAGTGCTTCAGGTGGGTCCAGCACTGGTGAAAACTACTGTTTGTAGAAAAGCAGCATTTTTGGTGGAGACCCGGTCAGCTGATGGCATGTAGGTCTTAAGTGAGGTTAAAATACAGCAAACAGAATATTTGGGGAACTGGTAAATGTTTCTCTGGCAAAAACTGCACTGTGTGTTTTGGTGTTGTGATGCCAACAGATTTCCATGCTCTGCTTTTGTTTTCTTTCAGGCCTCTGCAGCTCTTGCCAGAAAAAAAGCAAAAGAATTGCACAAAGACATTGTAACATTTTGGCAGAAGAAGAAAACAAGTAAGTCTGTGTTTCCAGATTACTAGATTATGTATAAATAGTGTGCCAGCTGCTCTTTTTTTCCCCTGATATGCTGAGAATGATACCTGAATTATCTCCATAGTAGGAGGTATCATGCTTGAGTTTTTAATGCAGTCATACAACAGCAATATGGTGATGTTAACTGTCCTTCTATCCAGAAGTAGGAATGTAAGAAGACCCGGTTTGAAATGCTTTGCTGCTTGCCTCAGATCATGGACTGTGATGTGGGCTTCCAGCTTTCAGGAAAAGGTTCTGAGAACCAGCTTAAGGAAAGTGTCCTGAGAACCTCTGCAGTGTCTGCTGAGGTTGCTGTTCTGTGTAGCAACAGTTAGACACTGTTGGAACCAAGAAAGAGAACAACCCACAGAATTGAGAAATGGGAAACCCAGATTCCAGACACTGCTTGGGATTAGGGCAAGAGGAGGCTCTTAGTCCCCAGGCAAATACTTATAATGTCAAGTGCTTCCCTTTCTTTAGCTCCATGAGTGCAGTTCGTGTGCCTGTGAGATCCTAGCCTCAGGGTGCACTTCGGCTGCTAGCAGATGAAAGGTTCAGCACAGCTTTGACCAACCACAGCCTCGCCTTCTGGAAAACAAACACCTGCAGGCTTGTCTCCCTAACAATCAACATCTTGAAGCAGCAGCTCTGGGGTTGTTTCTTTGTCTTTGTTATTTTATTGTGGTGTTATGTCTATGGCAACACTCTGAAATAACTATTCTGGGAGGGTTTAAGAAATCCAGCTGATGGAAAAACCGTCCCTTGCTGCAAGTGTTAACTCATGCTAACCTGAGTCTAAGCTTGGGTATGTGAAATAAATACTTAAAAATTTTCAGTAGTAGTACTGGGAATTGTGATTTATGCAGGTGAGATGGATTTCATATCCCATAGGTTATGACTTGTGGATAATATCCCAAACCTGAGAGAACTTTGATTCGGCTGAGGATCAAGCTTCTTTTACTGATAATTACAGTTATTGCTAAGTGATATTTTCTTGAAAAATATTCTTTATAGAGCAATGACCTTGATAGCACTTGGTGGAAACTTGATACAGCTCCTAGTGCAAGCTGTTCTGGAAATTTTGCATGCATGTACAAGACTGGGAATCTTAGTTTTCACCACCGCCCCCATGGAGTCAAGAAAGAGCTATTGCTTAAACCGCTTGGCAGGTACTTGGTTTCATGTTTATGTGTCATTTTAGGTCCAGCAAAAAGAGAATTTTCATCCAAGGAGAAGAAAGCAGGTGAAGATGAAGGAAGGCAAAGCAGTGAAGAGCAAAGCTATCAGCATTCCCCTCTTAGAAAACCTTTAATAAGATCTTCTGCCAGCAGTGTCATGCCTGGGAGAAGGTATGTCCTCTCCTCTGGGAATCCATCTGGCAGGAAAGAGGGAGCATGGAGACGAATGGTGATCATTGGGTGCCAAATAGTCATGTTCTCTTCAGGGAGGGTGCTTCCCTTCTTTTCTGGTTTGTCTAAATTAGAAGTACACAGCTCTCACACTTTGTCAGAAAGATACTCCTAACAGCTTGTTAGGGTCTTTTACTTTGGTCTCTACTTAGGAGGTGTGAGGGAAGTGAACTGTGCAGAGCCCTGCTAGGACTGAGCACTAATGACTCTCTCTGTGGTCATGATTCAAGGAGCTTCTCAAGCAAGCATGTTCCTTTGGAGGCAATTAGAGTTCTGTGGGATGAGAGTCTCCTTTCTGGGGTAGTTTGGATCATTGTCTCACTTCAAGTGAACAGTCCTCCTGGCTTGTGGCAGTAACAGAAGTGGCAAGGTTGTCATCTTTGTCATACCTCAATGGTGTGTCTAGTCTGACAAAAGTAATTTGATATGTGTAGTCATATACCTATCAAATTAGTAGTATGTTGTGAAGGAATCAGTGTTCCTTGATTTAAAAAGTGTGTTTGTATCTGGGCCCTGTAAAATCTTTTAATCTCTGTTGCTATAAAAAAGCATGTTGGGTTTATCTCCACCTCAGCAAGCGCATTCCTAGCTTAATATACAAACTGCTGGTCCATAATGATGCAAAATGCTACAAGGGCCATCCATTTCTGTCCCCTCTAAGACACTTTCAGTAATACCTTTTCTGTTGCACAAAGGTTAGGACCTCCTCCACAATGCCAGAACTATCAGCAGCGTTGTCAGGGTAGTGCTAAGGATTTAACCAGATTAACTCCCAGTGTTGGTGTTAGCTCAGAACAACCTCAGCACATCTGTACATATTTCCTTTCCTCAACGTGTTTCCCCGTGAACAAAATACTCTTCTAAACAGATACTGGCATCCTAAAGGAGAGTGATCTGATTAATACCAGGGCATGCACTAATGTATTATTATTGATAAAGAAATCTTTTCTCTTTAGTTCTCCAGCAAAGAAGCCTGGCCATCGAAAGGTGCTGCAGTTTGAAGCAGAGCTGTTTGATTCCAATTCTGAAGGGCAGAGCTCAGAGGTCTTGGGAGTTTCATTGTCATCTCTCAGTAACCTGGTGGGATTGGTGGCTGAGACATCTGAAGAGAGATACAGGCTCTTGGACCAGAGGGACAAAATCATGCGACAAAGTAATTAACACCAGTTAATGAGTGTAACATCTGCTTATCTGTTGGAAAGAAAGAAGTGTTTGGGTTTTGTGGCAAAGCTGTTGTGATATTATGGAAATGGCTTAGAAGAGAGTTTAGCATGGAGCAGTCTGTAAAATACTTTCCTAGTGTATATTTTGTAGTTTTTTTCTTGCGTGTTTTACAAGTCTGTTTTACTTACTGCACATGCAATTTCGGGACGGGCAGAATGTCTGTCTTCTATGAAGGAGGGCACATAGGGAGATTTGCATCTCTACACCCTCTTTAAAGCAAGTTTCCCGAAGCCTTAACTGTGTTTCACAGAACTGCAGAATCGTTTGAGTTGGAAGGCATCTCAAAGCTCATTTGGTCCCACGCCCTGCTGTGGGCAGGGACACCTTCCACCATCCCAGGCTGTTCCAAGCCCCGTCCACCCTGGCCTTGGACACTTCCAGGGGTGGGGCAACTACAATTTCTCTGAGCAACCTGTGCCAGTGCCTCTAGTATTTCTCCAAATTCAAACTATTACACAGCTGAGAATTATTTCAAGAAATGGCCTTTTGTTTGACAGTGCTGGTTGTAATGCCTTCCATGCTGTCCTTGCAGTTTCAAAACTGACCCTACTTTTGATTTAAAGTCTTACTTTTAATATTGACAAACGAACTTCTCATCCAGTCAATGCAGAATTTTGAAATTCCTATTCCTTAGGAAATAAAATATTGTGTATCTTTTAAAAGCTTCAATTTTTTCAGCAAAACTCTCAATGTATGCCATCCTTGGATAGGCCTCAGAGTGGGGAGAGCCCCATCCTTGTGCATTTCTGACTATATCAAGGTTTGGGCACAGCCTTGTGTGCTCAAGGCTGTTTGGGCACATCAGAGTAATAGCTTATTGTGTAGAAAAAAAATAAAACCCAAGAGATGCTTAGTGTTAGTTCAATTATCTGGTTTCTTTTTTAGCTCGAATAAAAAGGACTGATCTTGGCAAAGCAAAAACTGTTGTTGGCACTTGCCCAGACATGTGTCCTGAAAAGGAGCGTTACATGAGGGAGACAAGAAACCAGCTCAGCATCTTTGAATTGCTTGTAGGATCTGACAAGGTATGAAATTCCTAGGATATCAGTATGCCTGATGCTTATTGGAGCTGTCATTTATTGTTTAGTTGATTACAGGGTTAATTCTCGTGCAAAAATTCTATGGGCTGTTTCATGAATACCTTTCAATTCCCCATTGGAAAACAAGAATTCCTTTTTCACTGTCATGTCCTTTAGTTATTTACTGAGAACTATAGTTCTGAAGCTATAGTTACATATTATATGTAATTATGTATTGTCTTGAAGGTTATGAGCTTGAGACTAAGTGAACACTTCAATAGTCTGCTCCTTACTGAAGTTAAAGACATAGGTGGGATCAAATCTTCTTTACTGCTGGAAAGTTGTACATACTTCTTGGCTTTTGGTTCTTTTCCTCACCTCTTGCAGGTGGATCATGCAGCAGCAATCAAGGAATACAGCAGGTCTTCAGCAGATCAGGAGGAACCTTTGCCCCATGAACTGAGACCCTCTGAGGTGCTGAGCATGACCATGGACTATTTAGTGACAAATATTATGGATCAAGGAGAAGGAAACTATCGAGAATGGTATGACTTTGTCTGGAACAGAACTCGTGGAATAAGAAAGGTAAGCACTGTGGATGGAGATGTTTGGTGATAAAAAGCAAAAGATCCCATCATGCTGTAAAAAAGTGAAGCAAAAAGCAATAGTTGTTGAAATGTTTTGAACTGCAGTGTGACTCAAAGCACAGTGAAGTGGATTTTCCAGAGGTAGTGTCAGGAGACTGTGCTCTTCAACTAGTTTAAAAATATGTGTTTTGCTTTCTTTATCGTTCTGTTAGGATATAACCCAGCAGCATCTCTGCAACCCGCTGATGGTTTCTCTGATTGAGAAGTGCACTCGCTTTCACATCCACTGCGCTCACCACTTGTGTGAAGAGCCCATGTCCTCCTTTGATGCCAAAATCAACAATGAGAACATGACTAAATGCCTGCAGAGCTTGAAGGAGATGTATCAGGACTTGGCTAACAAGGGGATTTACTGCAATAGTGAAGCAGAGTTCCGGGGTTATAATGTCTTGCTGAATCTCAACAAGGGCGATATTCTCAGGTGGGAACAAGACATCACTTGTTTTCTCTCTTTGCCTCTGGGAAGAATTGAGTTTAGGATTAAATCCAGACAAATTGTAATACTCGGGATTTTAATTCTGTGCTGTTACAGGTTGCTCTTGAATTGTGATTTTAATATTGAAACAAAAGGTTTGTCCCTGTCTTTTGTCTCCACAGAGAAGTTCAGCAGTTTCGTCCAGAGGTTAGAAACTCGCCTGAAGTTAGATTTGCAGTTCAAGCTTTTGCTGCATTAAACAGCAACAATTTTGTGAGGTTTTTCAAGCTTGTGCAAGCAGCTTCCTATCTGAATGCCTGTCTCTTACACTGTTATTTCAACCAGGTGAGGAAAAGATGGATATTTTTTAAAGTATTAATGAGTATGACAGTCTGGGATGTGGTGAGAAAACTTAGTAGATGTTGAGCTTTAAAAATAATACTGTTACTGCTCCTTCAGATATGTTAAAAATTTAGCAGGAGCTTTCTGCTGTGATATGAAAGGCAAAATACTGAAATACTCTTTTTGGCATTTTTTTTCCTTGTAATTGTGTACAAATAAATATTTCCCTGAAAAATAATTGGGAAGCAGAGAGAGTCTTGCAAAGCAAATATGAGCCTGTACTTTCAGAAGCCCTTGCAAAGTGCTGTTTCTGCACAAGAATCACAAAGGGACATGCTCAAAACAAATGTCATAAAAGAGGAACAAGAACTAGAAAGCAAGTGCATAGAATTTAAAAAGGAAGTTGAAAATCTAAAAAAGTGGTTGTGTGGATACTTGATGACAAAGTACCACTGTATTTAAATTTGATTTTCATGTTTATTGTGCACTTTATAGTACATTTTGGGTTCTTTCCTAGTAGTTATATGGCTTTTTCTTTTCCCCCAGATTCGTAAAGATGGTCTCAAATCCCTAAATATTGCCTACACTGTGAGCACCCAAAGAAGTACAGTGTTCCCCTTGGACCACCTGGTCCGCATGCTGCTGTTCAAAGATTGTGAGGAGGCAACTGATTTTATAAGTTATTATGGCCTGAGTGTATCAGATGGGTAAGTGTGAGGGAAGTGATGCCTGGGGGGTGGTTAGACTGATGCCAAGCAAAGGGAGCTGCTCCTAAAGGTTGGAACTAAAGAAAGAACAGGCCAAGGGTAGGGGATGGGGTCTCTGTAGGAAATGAGGATACAGTTTTGCTTCTTGGAAAACTGGCATTATAGTGATGCCTGTAGGGTGGGATGAAGCTGAACAGTGCAAACCAGCTGTTAGAGGATGTTGGAGGACAGCAGTTCACAGATAAGTGTCTGTCATGGAAATCCATATATTCTAAGGTGCGTTCCTCCAAACTTGGAATCTCGAGGGACCTGGAGCATGAAAATAAAAACACCTTGAGGATGCCAGTTAGTGGTCTGTTCCTGTCAACATTCTGTTTTGAAAAAGTAAGTTTCAGAACTGAAAGCCTGTAGGTTACTGGAGCTTTGAGGATGTACTCCTTTTACTTTTCCCCAGAGGTTACGTGGAGCTGAATCGCTCGGCTTTCCTGGAGCCAGATGGATTGCCCAAACCACGGAAATCCCCATTTGTCAGCCAGAAGCTCACAGTCTCTGTTGGGGAGGTTGTGAATGGGGGGCCCTTGCCCCCAGTGCCCCACCATGTGCCCATGTCCAGCTTCAACGGGCAGAACAAGTACCTTGGTGGAAGCACCTCTGTGGATCAGGCTGGCAGTAGCCAAAAACCCAGTGTGGAAGCAGCAGGTGAGAGCAAACCTGCATTTTAAGCAGTGCTCAGAACACACTGCTGAGTCAGCTCTGTCAGCAGGTTTATTTTACAGAGTAGAAACTGTTCTTAGCTCAGAGATTGAAATTGTGTGGAAATTTAGATGTAATGAAAGGATTACAGTTTAAATCATAGTAGAATCACAGAATGGTCTGAGTTGGGAGGAACCTTGGAGCTCATCTAGTTCCAACACCCCTGACATGGCAGAGGCACCTTCCACTAGACCAGGTTGCTCAGGTGTATTTATGTATCTGTAAAAGCCAAGAGCAATCTGATTAATAACATGTATTTCCCAATTCAGGAAACACACTATTAAGCCAAATTTTGCCAACATAAGTGAAATAACAAGATGTTTGACTATTCCAGGAAACCAACTTCCCTTTGCAGTTTGCATGTTTTTATTTGCCACTGTTTATTGCCACTGTGTGTACAAACATGTCAGTTCCAGGTTAGCTGAGTGTGTGCTTCTCTGTCCTTGCTGGAAGTACAGTTAGTGTGTGTAGGTGCCAGGTGTGCTTGACTTAGAACAGTTGCTTTGTTGGAAATACATGTGCTTGGTACCGGGAGTAATGCGCAATTAAATTTTTTGATGTTTTGTATAAAACATTCTTAAACTAATTTCTATTATATCATTTTCACTTTACGGCAACAAGCTGCTGTTATGGATTTATTTTGACCTTATTTTTTGTCTGATAAAACTTAAGAGTTTTATCAGACAAGCCAGCTTTTGAAGATAAGATTTTCTTCTGTTTGTGACTGATCTGGTTTCCTTAATTTTTCTCCTCTCCCCTCCCAAGAAGGAAGAGTGGAAAGCAGAGGTGTGAATTTAGAGGCCACACCAGTGAGAGTCCAGCCCCCAGCTCATCTTCTGCCCTCACTGTTGCCTCGTCAGCTGGTGCCAGTCCTACCTCCTGCACAGCCCATCTCCCAACCTGCTGCACAGCCTGAGCCTCTCCCTTCGAAGCTTCAGCCTGGCTACTCAGACATGGTAGGGAAATATTTGGGAAAGATCTGTGAAATACAAAAAAAAAGTAGCTGAGTTCTTAGGCTATTTCACTTTTCTAGAATGTGCATGTATGTCATGTGAGATATGACAAAGTTTCTTCGTGTGGGTACATGACCATTAGTGCTCGGTCTTGAATTTGTACCCCATGTACCTGTGCTGTTTTTCTCCCTCCCACACAAATTTTTGTGTGCTGATGCTGAACCAGTCTCAGAGTGTCTCATTGCTTTGTACAGTACAGTTGCCATATTCTGCCTATATAATAGCACATTTCAATGAAGGTTAGACTGGTCATTTGGAATTAAATCAGCTAGAATGAAAGTCTGAAGTAAGAAAATAGGAGTCCCTCTCTTTAATTATGATTTCCTAAATTGACTTGCCCATATTTAGTACAAAAAGCTGCTTTTGTTTCTGGGCTGTTACTAACCTTTGAGATAGTGTAAACAAACTAAAGTTTTCAGGCTGTTGTGTTTGGTTAAGTTGGCTCAGTTTGTAAGCAGAAATACAGATGATGCTGTGAATTACAGTCAGTTAAACAAGGCTGGAGAGCCTTATTCCTAGTTTAATCCTGAGAAGAACTGCACCTTGTTTCAGCTGCTTCCTTGCTGTGTTGCAGGATATCGTTGAAGTGGTGGATGGGCTGGTGCACGATGTCCTGAAAGGAGAGTGCAGAGAAGTGGGCAGAGCAGGAGCAGCTTACGTGGCTGCTGCCATCTGGTAAAGAGCATTTATTGCTGGTTCTCCTGGTGTCTGTCACCACAGCTGCCCCTTGCCATAGCAGCACCATATGTGAAGATGGTAAAGCTGAGCACTACCAGGTCTGTGGTGGAGACAGTGTTATTGATGCAGAGGAAGGGAATGCAGACCATTCTTCAGATGTCTGTCACATCCCAGCTCTAGCCTAAGAGAAGGCTGACCCAAACCTCTGAAAGCTTTGCCTTGGAAGAAACCTCTCTCATGGAGGGGAAGGTGCCCAAAGGGGACAAGAGGAGCAAGTCCAGATCTGGCTGCTTCTCTGCTTCTGATAAACATTTTCTTACCAGTAGAGTCATAGATGTGGGATGTGACCCAGACAGTTGTTTTTCTACCAGTGCTTGATAATTGCTGAATGGGGACAGCTGACCCAGACTGAGTAAGTCTACTCTATGTGATGTTATGGTCAGCAGTAAAACTAGGTTAGAGGAAGAAGCTGGAGATCTGTGGCTTTCAGGGTGCACCTTGATTAGATACTGTCTGGGCATTGCTCTTCCCATGGGAAGTGATGACTAGCTGCATTTACTTTGCTTGATGGGGGAGTGGGGAGTTTCCCTTTCTATATTGTAATGTATTTAGTTCCATCCATGAGTTTTCCTTTTTTCTTCCTACTTTCTTCCCTGTCCCAGTGTGGGGAGGGGAGTGAGCCACTGTCAGTGTGGGTGCTTGGCTAATGGCTGGAGTCAGCCCACCACAAAGAGCAAGGTGTGGCTGAGAAAAGCACAGACCTGGGGCTTTGAATGAAAACCTTCTGGCTTTGAGAAGAGATTTGCTGTTTCTGCACAGCGCCTCCGAGGCCACCGTGGAGGAACTTGTGACTGAAGTGATGGAGGAGGTCCTTAGAGAAGTGGCTGGAAGCGTGCTCAGTGTGGAAAGGCAGCGTGTCCAGGAGGAACGGCGCAGAGTGGAGGAGGAGAGGTGAGGCACTGCTTTGGGGGTGGGGCAGGCTGGGCTGGGTACACCCCAGACAACGTAAGGACAGCTGGTCCCAGCCTAGGTCCTTGTGCCTCTGCTCAAGCCCCATGTCATTCTGCCACACTGGCAGAACAGTCTCACCTTGAACTCCCCTGGGATCATGCAGACAAGGTGTCCTTTCTACATTCTCGGGCGGTGTGCTAGTTGGCATTTTGGTGGCCTCAAAGCCATTGTGAAGGTGATGGCTGGGAAGTTTAGGTGGTTTTATTCACCAAGATCTTCCAGAAAGGGACATGCATCCTGGCCCTGCTGTATGCAGGGACTTTTCCTTCTGAGTGAACTACTTGTTTGTAGCTTATTTGGGTAAGAATAAATAGAATCCTAGAATGGTTTGGCTTGGAAGGGACCTCACTACATCTGGTTGGTTATGGGTAAATACTTCCCTCAACTAACCCCATTGTCATCTGTCATTTTTGAGGGAAACCTCGCTCCATTTAGAGCTGTTTATTTAGAAACCAGATAGTGGGAAATCAATTTTAGGTGAATTAGCTGTTTGACAATGCACGTGGTGCTCATGTAACTAAGCAGTAGGTTTGCCAGTGTATGTTTTTTCACTTGTGTAAATCTTTTCTCGTCCTTCCAGGCAAAAGCAAGAAAGAGAAGAGTTAATAAAGCAGTTGAGCCAGTTGCTGGGCATGGAGTTAATGGAAGAAGTAATAAAGGAGAGTGTTAAAGAAGCTTCAACCAATGAATTAAAGTATGTACAACATGCTGCATGCTGCAGTTTGCTTTCTTAAGGGTTTCCTAAATGTCACAGACTTCTCTGTTTGCATCTCAGCCAACTGAATTGGCATTTGCTGGAGGTCTTCACCTCAGCAGATTCTTGGTTTGTTTTATTTGGAACTAGATGTGCCTTAGAAAGAGACCGACAAGCCCGAATTTCCCGGTGTTCAGAAGAAGTGTGTGGCCACTTCATGCAGCTCTTTCTGGAGGATGAGATTTTTCAGATTGCCAAGGAAACCCTTCAGGAGCTCCAGTGTTTCTGCAAGTACTTGCAGCGGTGAGTTACCACCCTGGGACACAGTTGCTTTTCTTGGGAGCATTGGCATGGAGCAGTTAATAGAGGCAGAACTACAGCTGTGTGGTTATGTTCTTTTTGAGACAGTTTTTTCTGTCTTATCTCCATGATAAGGGTAGACCTTACAGTCTTAGTACCAGCCTCTGCTAAATTACTCAGCTGTACATGGGGAGGGGATAACACCTTGTAGTCAGGTAATGAGCTTGGTAGGAGATTCCAGCTTCATTCTGTCTAGAAACTTGTAATATCTTATCCTTGTGTTCTCTCTGTTGATCACTGGTTTTCCTGGACATGTACTCAGTGTGTTGTGGTTGTTGTGATGTTCTTTATATAAATATCTGATGATAGAGGTCTGCAGATGAGTTTACAAATGTGACTTGTTTATCTGTTCTCTTCCAAAGGTGGAGGGAAGCAGTGGCAGCTCGGACAAAGCTGAAACGTCAGATGAGAGCATTTCCAGCTGCTCCCTGTGGCATGGATTCCAAACATCAATTGAAAGCGCTGTCCCCCAGTGCAGAGTGGCCTATAGCCATGGAGAACTTGTGCAAGAGATTTGTAAACCTGGGGAATGGAGGAAAGCTGGGAATCTCTTGCACGAGGTAAGGATACTTCCAGTGGCATCAGTTGGCAATCTGGTTGTTTTTTGGAAGTTAAGGTACCAAAAATTCTTCCATTGTGAATGTTAATGGGTTTGCAGAACTGTTTGTTCTTAAATAGCCTCCAAAAGACTTTCTCCAGAAATGCCATGACCAAGACTGGAAATCCAAATAAATTCTTCTATTAACAGCAACTTTCCGAAGCCTCTGTAATATTTCCTGGGCCTCACTGTTTCTTAGATTTGTTTAAAGTACCTGTTTTATACAAAAAAATACAGCCAAGAATATTTTATTTCCAGATTGAACTGGCTGAGAAACAAGACAGTGCATGAAATTAAAGTTCAGCACTTCTACCAGCAGTTGGTAAGGTAGGCTGGGGTTTGGTTCTTGTTTTCTTTAGAAGCAAGCTGCAACAGAAGTGCCAGAGATCCCAGAAATGGCAGTAAGATATGGCTAACAATGCCTGAATGTTCACTTGCTTCTGGGAGTATTTTGGAATAAGGGGAATAGGAAGGTTGTAGAACCATAGGACAGGTTGGGTTGGAAAGGACCTTAAAGATCATTATGTTTGTTCCATCCCCCTGCCATGGGCAGGGACACCTTTCACTAAATTAATGAAGGTATTGGGCCAGATGATCCTCTTGGGTGTAATTTTAAGGATCTGATGTGTATTATGGGCTGTGATTTTGTACCTGCATTGGATGGGGCCTGGGGTGGGCTATGGGGAGGAGAGGAGGAGAGAAGTAAATGAGCTATTAGTGACCTGGCTTGCAGCAGGAAAATATTGATTGAGGTGTTTGAAGTGCAGCAGGAGATCTGACTTCCCATGGCTCCTCATGCTCTCCAGGGGCCTGGGTGTGTGTTGGATCAGTGTGGAAGTGAAGCAGCACACATGTGCTCCTGAAATCCCCAGAGTAATGCTCATGTATCACATTTAGCAGCTGCAGTTCCTGAAGGATGAGAAACAGATCTAAAGAATTAACTGAACAGTCACGACTTACAGTATTGTAACTTGTTCACTGCAAGACAGACATCCCTCAACTGGGAAAGAGCTCTGGAGTGGATGTTTTCACCAGTTTTTTTGTCTCTCTTTAAGTGATTTGGCTTGGACTCCCCTGGATCTTGTCTCATTAATCACAGAACATACTCCAGCTCAACAGGATCAGGTTTTTTGGAAGGCACTCTTGGTTTTGCCCAGTGATGATGAGTGTTCCAAGGATGACTCCAATAGGTAGGTTGAAGAGTTGATTGCTGGGTCCCTTTCTCAGTCAGGGCAGACTTCTTTTTATTTATGTAGAAGATCAGTAATGCACAGTCCTTGATGTAATTTTGTCTGCACTGTGTCAAATTTTCAGTTTGGTGTTTTTTTTTTCTCCAAAGCACTCTAAACAATATACCTGTAATTTATGACAGTGATCTGTATTTTCTACCATTGTTTAATTCCATTTTCTCATACTGAAAACAAAACCTCGACAGATGACAATTTCATGGACGTTTATAGCTATTTATTAGGGCTATTTATCATAACCTAGATATATAGGATTATGATAGATTGTGATATCTTAGAGGTGCATTTTTGACAACAAAACCTCCCTAAAGCCCTCTTTTTTGTTTGCTAGGATACTGATGGATTGGTTGAAAGCCAAGTTTATGGGAGACAAAATCTGTGAGAAAAGCACTTCCCATAAAGAAGGCAAAATTCAAACACTGACATTACTTAGTTCTTCTGGCATGCAGGGGAGCAGAAGAATTAAAGTCAGTGTGTGTATAAAGGTAGGTGAGAGCAATTTCATGATACCTTAAGAGGCCATAAAAGCAGGGTGGACTCTTCCAGTGGATACTGTGTCCTGTCAGATGGAAGGAGATGATGTTGGGAAGGATAGGGTTGTTGAAAAGGCCTGGAAAAAAATGGATTTTTTTTCTTCATTTCCAATCAGCTGAGTAAATACCTGCAATCTGAATCATCAATTCCTGGTCCCAGAGCAGGTGCTGAAGGGCACTTCTGTGCTCAGCTCATCTATCAGACACATCCATGTTGGCCTGATAACAGTATGCCATCTTAGGCTGCGTAGAGCTCCTGGAAAATATGTCAAAGCTGAATGGCAGTGACAATAAACTGCGGGTTTTGGTATGAAAACAGCTTTGTTTAGCTACATTATTGTTGTCATCTTTGTTGCCTGTCTAGGTGGCACATGGTACACTCTCTGACTCGGAGCTTGATATGGCTGAGACACAAAAAGACTTGCTTGGGACCCGTGGCCTCTTTCTTCTCCTGCCCCCCCGGGTTAGGAGTGGAGATGTTGCAGAAGATGATGTTTATTGGCTTTCAGCTTTGCTGCAGCTGAAACAGCTGCTTCAGGCCAAACCTTTCCACCCCGTAGTTCCCTTGGTGGTTCTAGTCCCCAGTCAGGAAGAGGAGGCCATAAAGAAAGAAGTAGAAGATGGTATGTAATTACTTTTGTGTCTTGAAAGTATGAATGTGTAGGGCTGCCCCAAGTAGAAGGATTGTGGCTGATGCATCCTCTCAGTTACATCATCCAGTAAGGGGAGAGGCTGTGAAGTACAGCACTTCGCAGAGCTTTCCTAAAAATCACAAGGCCTTAGGAGCTTGCCAGTTTTGGCTTCCAGTTTTCCTTAACACACAGTATTTGATCCTGGAAGACTGTGGGCAGAGATGGAGGGGAGCAGCAACAGCATGAATGTAATGCAGAGCATGTGGTCCAAGGATGTGTGTTCTTTCTCTGTGTACCTGATGAGTTTTCTTATTTTTTTTAAGGTTTGATGCTCCAGGACTTGATTTTAGCCCATCTTATTTCAGATTACACCATTGTAGAGCTCCCAGGCTCTGTCAATGACTTAGAAGGCACCAGAAGGGTAAGAACAGCAAGATACAGGAATTATTTTCCATTATTTGTGACTGTTGTACTTTCACTGACCAGAGATTAGTGGCATTTGCTTAAAAAAAAAAAAAAATTGGGAAAAAAAAAAGTAATACTTCAAACTGCACTGAGACCAAAATTCAGGGATTACCAAAACCCACTGTTGTCTGCCTTGCCTGTGTTGCTGCCTAACAGAGGAGTGTTGGTGGTGGGTAAACCTTTTTATCCTTAAGTTCTTAGTCCTAAAATGCAGAGGACCCTTTGTAGCTCTTTTGGCTGTTGGGAGATCACCCAGAGTTATCCCATCTTGGTGGATAGGACTGAGAGATGCCACTATCCTCTCCTGTTCTGTACATAAAGAAGATTGTGTAGCTCTCTCCCTGACAAGCCCAGAGTGATGTTCTCCCACAAACCCTCAAACTTAGATCTGCACTTCAAGGCTTGCCAGCATCAGGCATGATATAGTCACCCTGGGCTAATTTCTGTGAATCTGTCCAATTTTTCATGGATAAGTTTTCAACGCCAGTGTCCTGCAGCAGGGACAGCAGCATACCTGTACCTCATGTGAACAGCTGCTTTTTTGTGTGTTCCTGAGCCTGCTGAGTGTGAATTCAGTTTGTGGCCACGTAGTTGGAGAATTACTGTTGCAAGTGGCGGTATGATGATTCCCAATTTATTTGCCTTTTGCAGCATGTTCTCTTGGATAGTGTTACTCAGACTTAGGCTTGTAGGTCCTTTGTGTCCCAGTCACTGCAGAGCAGTTTCCAACCCTGCCTGTTTTGTGGGTCATAGGTCTCAGCAGCTGTGGGCTGGCTGGTGTCCCAATGTCCTGCCTCCCTTGAGCTCTGCAGCCAGACCCTTCAGGAGTACATTGAGGATGGGATTGATGGAGAATTTGGCAAACGCTTCTACCACGACTGGAAGGAGAGGCGTTTAGCTGGGCTGCCATCCCAGGAGCCTGGGGTCATCATAGAGCTCTACAACAGCGTGCTGCAGTTCCTGTCAGATATGGCATCCTCAGAGCACCTTTGTGACTTGTCTTGGCCTGTCACAGAGTTTTCAGAAGCTGGGGGTAACAAGGTATTGCCTCACCTGCAGTGGAACATGCCAGATCACCTGGCCTGGCTGAAGAAGGCTGTGCTGTCCTTCCAGATCCCATACCTAGATCTGCCTCCTTTAGGTGGTAGGTGCTTCACACTCTTAATATCTTCTTGGCAGCATGTTGTTCTCCAAGATGTGCCTATGCAGTGTTGGTTTTGTCACAAATTCTTGCCATTTACTTTCGGTTTTTTCATTCCACAGCTCCTTGGCGTCCTGTTTGCCACATGATTTTTCAGTATGTCTCTCAGATTGCAAGTTCTTCCCACACTCAACCACTGATCCAGTCTCAAGTGGAGAATCTGCTGAGCAAAACTTACCAAAACTGGAAAACCAGAACAACTGGGAACTCTGAGGATAGTCCTTCTGTTGATGAGATCCCTTGGGATCATATCTTGCTAGTCTGTATCGATCATAAACTGAGAGACTGGAAACCACCCAAACTGCCTATTGCTCCAGGTATTGTGTCCTCCTGCAGCATGGATGATGCTGCTTTTGTGATGGTATTTAATGCATTGCCGGTGATGCCTTTACATATGGCAGCAAATGATGTGTAGCAGGGAGGGAGTGGTGGTCTTGCTGTGTTCTGCACATATGTCTTTCCTTTGGAGTGTGTATTTAGGAGTGGTTATGGCTTGACTTGATCCTGTGACTACAAAAGTATCTCTGGACAGAGTCTTTCAGCCCTCCCCTCCCAGTGGGAGAGGGTTTGCATTAAGCAAAGTCCCAGAGTTACCCCTCAGAAGGGAAGGCTGCCACAGTTAATTATCACTTGTGTTGATTAATGAAGTTTGTTCCAGACTCTGTTTGAAACCTATTTGAAAGTGAACACTCGTTTTTCCCCCAAATTGCCTTTTTATATGAGGTTTTTCTCTGAAGGTGGGAACCTGTGCAAATGTTAAGCATTGGGCTTGGGTTTATTCACAGAAGCAGTAAGTAAAGATGGTCAGGTTCGTGTGTACTTCTTCAAGGAGCATTTAAAGAACTACACTGTGCCTTTCTCGTGGGATCAAGCCAGGCTGCGGACACAGGAGGAGATCCGGCAAGGCCATGAGAGGTGAGGTGGCCTCAGTGGTGCTGAAAGCCAGCATCTGGCATCCTCCCAGAATGTGCTCATGTACATCTTCCTTAAATTATGTATAAGGCTGTGCTGAAACAGGGTAGGAAGTAGATTTTATTTGTACAGGGGT
Organism: Pardalotus punctatus; assembly: GCA_013400915.1. Taxonomy (NCBI): domain Eukaryota; kingdom Metazoa; phylum Chordata; class Aves; order Passeriformes; family Pardalotidae; genus Pardalotus; species Pardalotus punctatus. Next base: position 3,515 of record VZTX01035482.1, on the reverse strand, counting down.
ACTCAGCTCTCAGAGAAATGGATTGCTTGGGGAGTGCTCAAAGTGTTGTAAGTGGAGAAATTCTGCCAAAAAAATCTGCTGCTGGGGCTTTGGAGCTGTGCAAAGCATGGATAGAAAACTGAGTTTGAGAAAATGCTAGATGGGTTGAGGGGGAAGGAAGCCTTAGAGCTGTGTGGCATTAAAGTATTTAAGATGTCAAGTTTAGCTCACTTCCCTAGCCTCATTCAGAAGGAAGCCACTCTCTTCCCTCTTGGAAGCTTAGCTGTAGCTCTGCTGGGTGGTGGGTGATGTTTGGGGTGAACCCTGTCCTCCTGTCAGATTAGTTCCTCTCTAATCCCATGCACAGGGGGTGGTGTGTTGGACCCTGGCAGAAGGGCATTATTTCTCCATTTCTCTCTATTGATCCAAATGATCACTACTCACTCCCTGCTGTTTCAAAGCTTCAAGCTAATAGGGAAAAATCAACATACTCATAACAATTCCTGTGCTTTTGTTTGTTGGTTTTTTCTTTCCCCTTCAGGTTAAAGATAAAATCTCCCAAGTCTTTTAAGAAACCCCACAACATCTCCATGGTGCTGGGTCAGTATGGCTCTGGCATGAGCATGCTGCCAGGTCAGGAAGTGAGGATTCCCAGCACAGATGAATTCACAGACATGTCCTTGGCCCAGGAGCGTCTATTGGCACAGTTGCAACTGGAAAAAAGAGAAAACAAGAGGCAAGTTCCCAGAGCAGCATCTTGCAGCTCCAGCCCAGAATGGAAACAATTTGTAACTTGTATGGAATAGGAAGCTAAGCAGTGCTAGGAAAGTGCCCAGACCATCTCCAGTTCCATCTGATTTCATCAAGAACATCAGTGCAGTTCCCTACTCTCTTTCTTGTATCAAGGGAAAAGTCCAGGATGGTAGAAATTCTTGGAGCTCTCGGGAACAGCTGGAAACTCTGTGGTCAGTCATGCCACCAGAACTGAAGCAGTACAGCGTGTACAGTGGTCTGTGTGTCCCCCAGTGTCACAGATGTTTATAAAGTGCTCTCTGGGATGTCAGTTTGTAGCAATGCAGATCACAAAGGTGAAGAACTAAAGCTGCTGAGATTGGCCCAAGAGGTTTTTGTCTCTTCTGCCTTTCCCATCAGTTGAGTCTCTTCAGTCTGTTTACTCCTTTCTGTACCACAGTCTTCTGTGATGGATTTTGATAGTAGCAGTGGGGTACATCAGACTGTTTTGAATATGGCTGTGGAGGTCAGGCACTGCTGACCTCAGAACTCTCAGTGTAATGCACTGGTTACAGGGACCAAGCCAGGCTGCCATCTGACTGGTGCTCTTGCCTTTGCCATCCAGGTTTGAAGAACAGCTGCAACGATACCTAGCTGAGGACATGGAGCCCCTTGGGGATCTCCTAGGTCTTCCTCTCTACCTGCCCCAGTCTCTTCTCTCTGCCCCAGCTGTTGCCTGCCCCTTGGAGAAGAGTCCCATGTCAGCTGCTCAACAGGTAAGAGAAGGTGGTTCTGAGCGCTGGCTAAAACTGAGGAGTGCAGTAGCTGCAAAACCTGTAGTGGGAATTACCTTGGGAGAAGGTCTCAGTCTCATCTCTTTCCCTTCTGCCAGGCTGGGAGTCAGGAGGGACACGAGGTTCTGGAGCTGGAGCAAAGCCCTGCGCTGTCGGACAGACTCAAACACTTGCAGCAGCTGCTCAGAGCCACCAAGGAGGCGGAGACTGCCTCTGAGCTCCACCTCTCTGCTCTGGTGGACATGGTGGACATTTGAGCAGAGCTGAGACATGGAGACTCAGGAAAGAAATCCAGGTCCAGGTGATTGAACAGATACTCTCCTGGGGCACGTTCCAGAACAACCAGGTGGTGTCCTGGGATCAGAACATGGAGCAGCCATGGGGCCTGGGCCTGTCTCACATAGCTGTGTTGCACAGGGGCCAACACATTATGGATGGTCTGAGACTCTCTTCTTCTGCCCCACAGGCACAGAGACAACTAAAATGCTTTTTCTTGGAAAGCCTTTAAATGGCAGTGGTGTTTTTTGTTTCTCTCAGCCCTCATTGTGGGTAAACACAGCTTCATCAGGTTCATCTGTAGGGTAGCACAGGCTCCCTGGGAACATTGGAGCAGTTGCTCTTCATAGACACAGTCCCTGAAATGTTGTCTCAGCTCTGTGCTTCCTTCATGCCAGGAACTGCCTTGCACTATGGTTTGAAGCTCCTATTCTGTTCCCAGGAGTGTCAAAACTGTCATTCTCAAGTTAGAGCAGCACTTGTCCTTGTTTTTGTACCTGTTCCTCAGTGCAAATCCAGGATTTTTGTTCTTCTGGGCCCAAGTTCTATTTTATTCAGTATTTACAACATTAAAAACAGGTGAGATGCTTATTCCACAGATTCCATGTCATGCTGGAAAACAGGATGCTTCCTTCAGTCTTCAGTAAACAGCTATGGAGAAATAATTTTTGGGTTTTTTTGGAAGAGCAGATTGCCTGCATTCTCCAGCATTTAAAAACCTTTGTAAGTTGAAGGCCCTTAGTTTTAGTTTAATTCCCAGTAAATAATTATGAAGATGTACTTCATGTCTGCAGTACTCCTGTGCAGTTAATATTTTTCTTACATAATTAGCAAATTTTTCTCAGACAGAACCTTCTGCCTGGTTGAATATAAATTACTGCACTGAACTGATTATCTTCCCTGCCCCACCCCAGATGAAATCTTCAGTAGTCTGAAACTGTCAATTGCTTTCCAAAAAAGTAATTATATAGATTTTTTTAAAAATAGCATTTAATTTGTATTATTTCTCTTAAACCCAAAATATCAGTAGTAGCTTAATGCTGAGTTGAAATAAATTTAAATTCAAAAGGATGTGCTTTGAGGCTGTTCCTGCTTTTGTTGAACTGAGTTTTGTTGAGTTTGACTGGTTCCATGTGATGGGAAACCTGTGCCCTGCTCTTGATGTTCTCAGTTTACCTGGAATTCAGCTGTCAAAACCCAACAGAGCCTTGGGAGTATGTCTCATACCAGTTGCTGTAAATTGTGTTTTGTTACACAAATTAATAAAATTTTCAGTGAAGAGGATGCTCTCAATCGGCGATGGCTGCTTTTACCTGGGGGTTTTCTGGGGTACAGTACGGGGGCGCTGCTCTCGCTCCCCCCTCCCACCCGCAATCGTTTATCTGCGGATGGAGGCGCCGGGGCAGCAGCAAAATCCCGACGAAGGTGGGATTCGAACCCACGCATGCAGAGCACAATGGATTAGCAGTCCATCGCCTTAACCCCGCGGCCACCTCGTCCCGCCGCGCGTCGCCCCCACCTTCGCCCGCCCCCCGCCCGTGGCCATCACCGTCCGCCCCGCGGGCATCGCCACTCCCCGCCCGCTCGAGCATCCTCTACCGCCCGTCCGTCCCGCGCCCGTGAGGACGGGGCCCGGCCCTGTGGGAACGGCCCGCAGCGGAGGCCGGGCCGGGCGCACCGCGGAGCCGCCTGGCGCGGCCGCGGGGCGTCGAAAAAAAAAAAAATTAAGAAAAG
>VZTX01035479.1:0-12071 GCA_013400915.1 Pardalotus punctatus | reverse complement strand
GGGCAGGAGCCGTGCTCGCCTGGCAGCTCCCGGGCAGGGCTGGCACGGGGGGTGCAAAGAGGGGATATGGGGTGCTCCCCGTTAACCCCAGCTCGGACCCCCACCGGTGCATCCCACGCCTTTGGCATCGATGTCCTGGCGAGCGCGGCACATCGGAAAGGGAGAAAGTGGCTTTATTTCTACGTTTTGTGGGTTTTAAAAATAATTATTATGATTATTTTTCTAATTAACGCGATTAATCTGTGCCTGAAGTGTGAGTGTGGGCAGCGGCGAGAGGAAACCACCCCCCTCCCCTCCTTCCCAGTGCCCTTCCATCTGCTGTCTCCCCATTCCCGGCAAAACAAACCCCCTCATCTTGCCGGGAAAAAACGGCCTTTGGCATCGCTCCTGCCCATGGCCACTCCCGTGGAAGGAGATCCCACCCCGAGACTCCGGGGAAGAGAGGGTCTGGCATCTCCCCGTGGCACGGGGTGGGCTCTCTGCGATGGCTCTGGGTGACAGGAATGCCCGGGAGCCGGGGTGAGGAAGGGAAAACCCTCCCGGAGGCCCTGGGAGGGGAGGACGTGCCCCGTGTGCAGCTCAGGACGGCACCGCTCTCGTGCGGAACAACGGGCTGAGAGGCTTTATTAAGTGGTCCCAGCCTTTTTTCCCCATCCCTGAGCATCCTCTGCCTGGTTGATGGATGTGCTCCAGTAGCCTGGTGGTCCCAAAGGGGTAGGAGGGGTCCCTGCCGATCCCCCACCCAATGCTGGTGTGGACAGAGTTGCTGGGAGCGGGATCTGGGCATGTTCGTGCAGGATGAACCCCATCCCGTCCCACTGGGTGCGCCTGGAGCCCTCTTCTCCCACGGGACCGGCTCGTTCCCAGGGAAAGATGGGGATGCCTGCCCCGAGACAGCAGGAAAAGGACCAGCCAGACCTTTCCCAGTTGATCTTCCCATGTCAGGTCTTTGCAGGGTGAACCAGTGGTGTTTTATTGTTCTGGGGAGCAGAGAACAAAGGGAAATTCTTCCTCTGGGTGGTTTTTTTCGTGTTCCCCAGCTCAGATGCTGTCTGTGCCGTTGGGTCAGTAGGGCGATGCCCGGTGCGTTGATGCCGGCTGCTCGGCAAGTCCGATCTCCATCTCTTGGTGAGATGAGCTGAATGAAGTCTTGTGGTGGACCCTTTTGGGAAGCTCTGCTGAATTTCCCTGTCTTTTCTGCCAGGCTCTTGCTCTGGATGCTCCTGGAGGCAGGGGATGGATTGCCCAGGCTTTGCCACCTGTCTCCACCAAGGGTGACCCTGGGACAGACACCCTGGGCAGGGCAGAACCTCGGATCAATGACAGAACTGATGCTTTAAGTGTCCTGCTCCTACCCTGGCACCTAATAACGTGTCCAACATTTAACGAACTTCTCACATCATTATAAGCCATAGGATGGGATCAACACACTTTGCTGGACTCTCCCTAACCCCTGTCCCTAATTATCTGCATCATTAGAGGGCTGCTTGCTCATCCAGCTTCAGGCAGGGAGTTAATAGCAGCTGCTCCGGCAAGGCACCGAATTCTTAGAAATAATGCCTCTGCAAGTGTAAATATAAAAGGAGGAACTGTCTGTGGACACTGATTTTAAGGGATGTCCACCTGGAGGTCTGCAAATAGGATGTCTTCCACAGCTGGGATTGGAGCATCCTCCTGGAGGATCCACCCTGGAGGGAAAACATCCATTTCAAACTCTGGAGCAGCTGTACTGATGTCTCCAAGGCTGTATTTTTATAGCTTGTGTCATCCCCATTCTTGCAACCAGCATTAGAGGTGGATGCCAGGCTGCAGGATGTGGGAATGCTAAGAGCAGTGCCCTCCCCATGCCTGTGTTCAGGCCTTTCAGCTGGCAGCAATTCTCAGGTTGAGTCCTGCTAATTAATTATTTGGCAATATCTCTAAATCCCATGTATTCTGTTGCTTATTCTCTTTGACGAAGTGATGGTCCCATTGCTTTAGCTTTGAATATTCCAGAGCCGATGCAGGCTGGCAGCGTGGAATCTGCTTCTCCACAGCTTTCCCTATTGTGCTTTAAAGAAAAAAAAAAAAAAATTTATGTTTTTTCCCCCTTTTCATTTTTATTTTTCCTCTGGATGTAGCATGATGGCTGTGGAAGGAGCAGGGATGTGGTTCTGCTCCTGCAGAGGTTGGCATCCAGGATTCACCTGGATCCCTCTGGGATCCCATCCTGCTCCACCCATTCCAGGCTGGGACCCCCCACCATATGCTGCCACCAAGGACACTTGCATGAGCGGTTTTGGGTTTGCAGTGAGGAAAGGAAATGATTTGATGCTTTCACTCTGCTCGTTGCAACTCCTGGTTCTCTTTTTTTGGGTGTTTCTGAAGTTCCCCTCACTTTCCTTTCACACTTCTCCATCCCGCAGCTGCGATCCTCGTGTTTATTGAGCTTTTTCTAGGAAAGCCCTGCATCTTCTTGGGAGGGAAGAGGAAAAAAAACCCAGTACTTGCTAATCTCTTGCTTTTCCAGCTGCTGACCCCTTGCATGTGACCGGGGTTGGGCTGGAAAGTTTCCTTGGAGGAAGGAGAAAGGCATTTGGCTGTCGGGGAACAGAAAAACCGAAGGAGCCACTCTCCATCCTGCTTTCCCTTCGGCCTGGCGGATGCTCGGAGTGGTTTCAGGCTGGCGCAGGCTGCGGCTGCTCTCCAGGATGTGTTTTGCCGTCTGCCGGAGACCTCCGAGCCGCAGCAGCGCCGGCAGCCGCTGCTCCCGGCCGGGCCGGCTCCGCCGAGCCGCGGATCGGCGTGGGATAGGCAGGGCCAGGCCGGGGAGGTGCGTGAGAGCAGGCAGGGATGCAGAGCAGCTCTGCTTTTGGGGTGCTCAGTGCGTGACGGGGCCGAAGCTGCGATTTGGGGGAGCGGGATGGGGCAGGGCTGGAGTCTGCCCATCCCACGTGGATCCTGTTCTGCCGTAAATTGTTCCACTGGAATGTCCAGCGAAGGTGGGTTTGACCGGCTGCTGCTCCCTGTGCCTCTGATGCCTTAGGATTTTCGCTTCTATATTTCACCTCGACTCGGGGAAGACTGGAAGGGGCTGGGGACTCCCCACTGCATCAGCTCCTTGCAGAGGATGGCTCGCTCCAAGCTAGGCTGGCATCTTCCACTGGCTCTTCCATGCCATCCCGAGGATGCTGGGATGCTCCTGGGCTTGCTGCCACTCAAGGACCATCGTGGGATGCAGCCTGTGCTGGCAAGGGATGCTCGGAGGTGGGATGCAGCAATCCCAAGGGATGGATGGTGCAGTGATGAAGGAGGGATCCTGACACCACACCTGAAGTTAGATCCACAAACCCATGGAGAGATTTCTGCTCCTTTTTGGAGTTTTGGTTTCTTCTTATTGCAAGTCATAATGACCCTAAATCACAAAGCCACGTCTGGATAGGACCAAGCAGGAAGCTGGCTCCCTTTCCCTTGTTTTTTGCAGGTTTAAAAATACATAACTGTGCTGAAGTTTGGTTCTTCTCTTTAATCCCGGGTCTGTGAAGGAGGCTTTAACCTGAGCTCACGCCGTTGGAATTCCCTGCTGCGCCAGGGAGAGGCTCCTTGCCTTCAATCGCTTCCAGATGCCATTCCTGCTCCGGCTCTTCCCCTTGCAAAATGTCTCCCCCAGCCTGCCGAAGTTTTCCCGGCCGGATTCGACATCCCGATATCCGGCCAGGCTGAGTAAGCTGAGCCTTAATGTTTTAACCAGAGCCTGATGCCAGTGGCGGGAGGTTGGAACTCACCCCACGGTGTTGCACAAGCCGGAGCCCCGGGGTGGATCCTCCGTCAGGGTTTGAGCTCCTTGCGACATCGGGTGGTTTTAAAATTTCTTTTAAAATGTAGATAAATGAGCTGGGATGGAGTTTGGGGTTTGGGGTCCCTGCTGCACCCCCTGCCCGCATTGCCAATGGTGCAGAGCTTCCCTGAGCCCCGAAATGTCAGGAAACTGAGGCAGGAGAGTGCTGAGCAGAGTTGAGGAGTCTTAAACACTGCTCCGGGGCTCTGCTGATGCTGTGTGCACCCTGCCAGCCCAGAGTTCCCACCATGGATCATAAAACACCCCTGGATGGGGATTAAACCCCCAGCCTGGCAGCTCTGTGGCCATTGGGCTCATCTGACCCCCCGGCATGTGGTGTGTGGGTGGGATTTTGTGGCATCAGGATGGATCAGACCTGTCTGTGGTGGGAATGGAGGAGAGCGCTGAAGCATTGAGGGGGAAAATGAGGTGGAAAGTGAGAAGTGAGGGAGAAGAATGCAGAGAAGGGGGATGCACGTGGACCGTGGGGATGCAGGACTGAACAGGAGCAGGGTGTGGGAGGTGGGATGGTGTCAGAAATGAAGGGCAGTGGGGGTCTCTAGGGGTTAAATGTGATGCTGCCTTCGAACAAGGCGTCAGGAGCAGTGCCAAGGGCTGGGAAGTCCTCAGGCCCATCCCTGTGCGATCACCAGCGCTGCTTCCAAACCAAAAAATAGAAGGGAAAAAAAAAAGAATCACAAAGAACGGTCTGTTTGGGCATATTCGGGCTCAACAGGTTTCGCTCCCGGGCGGGGTCTGGTATTTGGGATGGGGGAGCTGAGGGCGGCCAAGAGCCCGGCTGTCAGAGCAGGCTCTTTATGCAACAAAAAGATGTGATTTGTCCTCAGAAATCTTACCCTGGGCTCCTTTTCCACTGCCTTTTTTCTCGCGGGGTGACGGCAGCCCTCGAGGGCTTGGGTGGTGCAGGCAGGGTGGGAAGGGATGCGCAGCTCCTGGAGAAGGGCTGGAGGAGCTGGGGGGGATTTTCAGTTAAAAAGGGGATGAACACAAGGATTTGGAGCCCAGACACCTCGTCACCTGCGCAAGCACCTGGTCCTGCTGCCAAAGCCCTGCATCCCCCAGCACATTTGGCTTCTTCAGCATCCTCGTGGTCCATCGGCATCTGCCCTGGAGCTGGGGCTTCCCAGGCCCCTTTGCTGCCTAATTAACAATGTCGCTGCTTAATTCCCCCTGCATTTACAAGTTAAATCGACAGATTATCTGTATTATGCAAACGCAGCTTTAAATCTTAATTATTTATTTGCATGGGGTGTCTGGAAATCAGCAGCATTAAGCGTGGGGATGCTGTTCTCTTGGAAGTGCAGACTTTTGCTAGGAAATGAACCCAAAATAGGCCTTTTTTTTTGGTGTGGTGGGTGATGCTCAACACCCCAGCTTGGAAATATGTCTATTTATTCCTTTTACTTTTTTTTGGGGTGAGGGTGGTTATTGTGGGAGGCTCGTCCTTAAATAGCAGTGTTTTATTTTTAGGTCGGTCGCTGCTTTGGATAATCCGGCTTGGCTGGGCAGCTTTGCTTTTCTTCCCATTCTCAGGGATTTGATAGAAATAGGTTTATTAAATGATTTTATTTTTAATAGAATAGTTTAATAAATGTAATAAATGATCAACAGAATTGAAGAAACACAGGGTGGAGGATGGCAGTCCTGCTGCTGTGGCTCTTCCGTGCTGTCTTGGACAAGGCGCATCCACTGGGATGACCATTAGCGAAACCTCTTCCCAAAGTGTAATTCCCACACTGGAATTACACTTTTGGATCGGCCAAAGGATGGTTGGGAAGCGGCTGGATTATCTCCCACTAAATACTTGCTGAATGAATAAGCTGCTGGTCCCAGGGCGATAGCGACTGTGGTGACGTGAGGGATGTGCTGGGCTTGGAAAACCCTCGCTGGTGCCAACTGGAGACGTTTTCTCTGGAGGAGGATGAGCTCACCTGGATTTTATTCCCCTCCCAGCCCGGCTTTTGCTCTCTCCCCCCTCGGGAGGTAATTTTAACCGGGGGAGGCTGGCGCCGGCGATGGAGCACCGAGGGACGGACGGACGGACGGCTGCCTCGCTGCAGGTCTGGCGGGCAGAGGGGCGAGGGACTCATCTCCATCTCCCCCTCCCCTATTTTAACAGCTCTGGGGGGATTTGGTCCTCGATGGGGAGGATGATGACAGGAGGAGTCTGGTGGCTCATCCCTGCCCTGTGCGTGTGCCCTCCTGCCTCTGGAATACCCACCCTACCGGGATGCTCCTACACTGGGGCCGAGCCCCTCAAAGGGCCAATCCTGGCTGGCTTTAGTCTTTAACATGGGAAGGGCTGTGCCCGTTGGGTTTTTGTTTTCTTCTGCCCAAAGCCATGAGCATCCCGGAGGAGTGGGCAGAAAGTGCCTTTTCCCCCCTCAAATTTGGAAATCGTTATTTAAATGATTAAACTGATAGGCAGGAGAGGTCAGCAACACAGCTGGAGAAGGAAAGGAACAAAATCCAGCTTGTTCAGGGTTTCTTGAGGGCTCTGGGATATGCGACATTCATTTCCTGCTGCGATCAGCTGCCGGATGGGTTGAGCTGCCTGCGGCGAGTGGTGGAGACGGCGGCCCCTGACCTGGTGGACGCCGGAACTGTGATGGGACTTTTCTGGACCTTGGGCTGGGAGCGACCAATTGCGTCGGCTGATGGCAGGGAAACCGCTCGGGCAGCAGGAAAACAGCCCCGGGAAGACCGGCAGCAATCCAGCTCCTGGCTCTTCCAGTCGAGCTGGAAAGACCAGCTTAGGGCAAGACCTCGGATCCACCGGGATCCCGCCTGGCCGATGTGCTTTAAGGTATCGCAGTCTCCGGTTCATCCAGGGCTGCAGGATCCTCCTGCAACCCCCGGGCAGCTCTGAGCATCCTCATTTACACGGGCCGGGGCTGATGCTGTGCCCTGAAGTGCTTTAGCAGGAGCTCCCCAGGGAGACTTTAACCTCGTTAGTGGATCCTATAATTCACAGTTCTAAATGAGAAGGCTCCTTGTCAGCAGCCATGTGGGGTGCTCTGGTGGATTCAGGGCTTCTGGAGAGACCCTGGTGCCGAAGGTGAATTTTGTGGCCCCAAGTGCATCTGGTTTGGCTGCTGATTGCCCTGAGCCCTCCAAATTAATCGCTCCCCAAGGCAAACGGCGATGGAAGGAGGAAGCGAAGGTCCTTTGGGTGGCAAGGGAAGGTGTGACACTGGGATGGAGCCATCCCTGTCATCCCAGGGCTCGTGCAGGAAGCCTGGTCCCTGGTGAGAAGTATCCATGAGAAACCATCTCAGGCTGCTGGGTGGTTTCCTTCCCCTTGCCTTGCACAGGGATGTACCCTCTTTGTTAAATTAATGAGATATTAAGAGTGGAGCGGCTGTGGGGAAGGCTTGCACCTCTCCCATCTCTGCTTTTCCTGGCTGGAGGAGCTGGAGAGAGGGGAGGGAACCTCTGGCCCTTCAGAGCTTCCCCTTGGAAGCACCTTCCCTGCCAGGGCTTGAGGAGCAGCTGAGAGAAGCCTGTCTTCCTCACCTGCATCACTGTTTCTTGCTCTGAAATGAACTGACATTCCTTCTCGTGTGGTTTTTTGGGGAGCGCCGTGGCTGCCGCCCCACCCTGTCCATCCCCCTGGCACAGGGGGAAGAGCAAAGCTGGTGCCCAGGAGATAACTGGGATAGCAGTGGGCTTGCTCCACCTGGCTGGCTCATTTTTCCACTTGCTCCACCTGGCTGGCTCATTTTCTCCCATCCGCAAAAATTACTTGGGATGCAGAGCAGAGACGCTTTCTCTGAGTAGCAGCATGGCAGGAGGGTTTCTGTGTGTCGTGGTTTCTCGGCAGGGCTTTTCCTTCCCTAAATCATAAGGATATTACAGTGCTGGGCTAGGATGCACAGTTTGGAAAGTTTTTGGGGAAAGGATGCCAGAGATGTGGGAATAAGGAGTGTTCTCTACGCTGGAGGGCAGGAGCGCTGCCTTCCCCCTTCCCTGCGGAACGGCACCGCTCCATCTCGTGGGGTCTTCCTAAAAGTCCGAGTGAGTCACGGACGGGGATTTCGGTGCGAAAGGCAAGAGATGTCGGAGAAAGCCGCGGCGAGCTCTGCGCTCCGATCGGCCACACCTCCTCCTTACGAGCGGCCGGGAGCCCGGCCCTGGCCGCTGCCGGTGGGTGGGAGGTGGGTGGCTTTTCGGGGAGCTCACACATCCGTGCGACGGGCGCTGGCTCGTCGGGGCCGCGCTCCCCTGGGGCTGGCTGCCCTGGCTGGGGATGCCCAGGGACCCGTGGATCCTCCGATGGCTGCGGAGCGAAGCGTCCCGCTGTGGGTGCCTGCAGCCCTAAGGATGTTTTCCCTTCTCCCTTTCCTAGGGGAAGAGAGGACGGCTCCGTAGACCCCGCCGAGCTCCCGCCTGCTCCGCCTGGACCAAGAGGACGGGCCGTAAGTAGCCGTGACTTGCTGCCAGCTTATCCCCGCCCTGCTGGGACCGGCTTCAGCCTCTCCCACTGCTGGGGATGCAGGGAAAGGTCTCCCTGAGATGGAAATCCTCCTCCCCGCCTGGGTTAACGGAGCTCTGAGGCGACGCTGGGGGTGCAGAGTGATGGGCCGGGTTATTTGCTGGGCATCTCCCTCTGTGCCGTTTACATGGGAGAAAAGAGCGGAGAAGAACCCAGGGGATTCAGAGCTGGCTGTGGGGTTGTTCTGGGGGTTCCGCTCTGAATCTGGTACAAAACAGGAAAGGGAGGAGAAACCGCGGGCCCGGGGGGGTGGTTAAGGTTTCATGTGAACCTTGCAAGGGGGACGGTGACTGCAGACAGCTTCTGAGCCCTCAAAACGGGACTCCTGGAGTCAAAAGCCACTGAGAGCTGCCTGCAGGGTAACTCAGCCCTGGGGCTTCGGATCCCTTAATTCCCCACCCCTTTTCCCAGAAGAGCTGGGGCATTTCTTGAGTTTAGGTTGGGGATGGACGGGAGCATCTCCATGGTTTAGTTTTTACCTTCCAGGACTGTAAGGGAGCAGTGCTCCCTGTGGATGTTCACTGAGAGAGCTGCCTGCAGCCTGCCTGCACCCCCAGCTCTCTGCCTCCCCCTTTCCGCTGCTTTTTTGGGGGGATTTAGCCCAAAACACAGGTTCAAGGCTGTGTTGCCAAAGCCACTTTTGCTGTTGCTGCATCCCCCGGTGATCCCTGAGGATGGAGATACCGGAGAGTAAACACGGCACCAAGGTGACAGTGGCACCAAACTGGGGCTGGATGGGGCAGGTAGAAGAAGGGTGTGGCTGGATCGATGTCTGGGGATCAGGGATTAAATCCCACAGGTCACATTGTCACTGCCATCATCTTCTTAGCAAGGACTTGTCACCCCTTGGGTGGCTTCGCTCTCTTTGGCAGCTCAGCCGTAACCTCCGGGCTATAGTGAGCTGCATACAGCAAGAAAGCGTCTTTATTTTAGTGTTTTAAAAAGCAAAATAGTGATTAAACCGATCTAATAGAAATAATAATATATAATCTCTAATATTGCAGCTCAGCTGTAACCCTGTGGCTCCATGATGGCCCGAGGTTACCCCAGAGCTGTGGCATGCTCAGGTATGGCCACACAGCCAGTGTTCTGGAGCTGTAGGAAGGGATTTGTGTCCCATCCCTGTGTTTTTTTCTGCTGCAAGGATTAAAAAAAAAAAAAAATCAAACAGGGGAAGAGGAGAGAATGGAGGCAGTGCTGGTCTGAATCGTTCTGGAACACATTAAAATCAGCAGTGCCATGGGAAGGCAGAAGCAGCCTGGATTTATCCTGGGGACCTGCCACTGTGGAAATACTTGTTGTACCTGAGCTTATTTGCTGTTGCCACCTTCAGAATTGCAGTCTGGTCATGGGTAAATGTTTTGTTAAGGCTCACATGCCAACGAGGGGTTGTTTTCCCCTATCTTAAATCTTTGGCTGGGTTATTGTGTGCCTGGGATACCAGGGCTAAGGAAACAGCTCTGCCTCTCCAGTAAGAGGCAATTAAGATTCCTTTAAAGATTCCTTTAAAGTGACTCGAAGGGCTCTTAAAATAGGATAAATGTGGGTATCAGTGCACAGGCCGAGCTGGCTCCACGCCCTCTGTGGGGCTGTGGCCAATGTCCAGTGGTGTTGATATTTGCAGTGCAGTGTCCTCGTGACCCTCTTCATCCCGCCAGCCCAAGGCACTGTAGCTCCTGCTCTTGCCATCGCTCTGCTCTGCTGGTTTTGGCATCCCTTGTCCCCTCCCAGTGTCCCTGGTCCCCCCTCTGTATCTCCGTTTCCTTGCCAGCATCCCCATCCCATGCAACATCTCTTGGAGGGGTCTCAGATCCAGACGCTGCTGCCTTTTGGGCTCGTAACGGTGGTTGTGGCAATCCCACAAGGATTTTCTTCCCAGCTTGGAAAAAAAATTCCCCGAGCGCTGGGAGCTCACAGCAGCTGGGGCGAGGAAGGTTTGGGGTTCCAGGCTGGGGATTTGGGTGTGTTTGATGCTCGGCCAAGCCCAGGCAGTGCCTGCAGTTGGCGGGATCCTTTCCCTGCAGGATGGCCCCCGGCCGCCTCCCAGGTTGCGCTCAGGCTCCGGCACGCGATGCTGGTGCCGTGCCAGGGCGCGGCCGGGCCGGCGTGGGGGGCGAGCCGGGATCCGCCGGGCTCCTGCGGCAATCCCAGCCCCACCGCGTGCGGAACACCCGTGGGATGGGGTCGGGAAGGTCCCGGGGCTGTGAGCTGCTGCCCTGGGGGTCGGTCCTGGCTGTTGTTCTCCAGGGAGCGCAGGGTCTGCCCTGCTGGTTCCCGAAGGCTCCGTGTGCCTGGGGAGCTCGGGAGAGATGGTCTGGGTGGCACTGAAGGTGGCTGTGCTGTCCTGGCTGCCTGTCTGTCTCCCTTTGGTTCCCACTGCTGAGGGTAAATCCCTAGGGACTGCTGGTGCGTCCCTTCATTGGGCACTGCCCAACTCTCCTCCAGTTAAAAATAAAGGCGTGCTTTTTTGGGATAAACTCTCAAAGGCGCTTATTTTTCAGTGAGCATCCTTACCCAGGGAAGCTGGACCAGCAGTGGGTGGCTCCGTGTCCCGTGGGCACGTGGGATGGGACGGTGGGAGCACAGGAGAAGTGTCCTTGCCTGGTGTCACGCTTTTCCCAATCCGTGGGTTACCATGGAAACTAAAAGTACTAAGAGTTTTTGCTGCATGGCCTGCTGGTCCGTGATGCTTTGCCAGGGTGGCTTGGGATCACCATCCATCCATGCTGGGATGGTGTGGTGGGATTTATAACCACTCCCCACCTCTGTGCTTGCTGCATGCCTTTAAATTCCTTTTTTTTTTGTTTTTTTTTTGGCTGGGAGCAGCTTGGCAGGTGCTTGCTGCCACTTCGTGGATGACTTAAATCTGGAAATGTGGGAGCCATTGAGGCCATGGGGGCAGATGGGAATGGATGGAGACACAGGGATGAATTTCTCTGAGTTTCCCTGCTGGCAGAAGGGTTGGTCCCTGTGGATGTTGCTGGCCTCTCCGAGGGCACATGGTGAAATTGGGAGGCAAAACCCTGCTCCAGGTTGGAGGTAGACAGGGAAACTCCATGAGGCTTGGACATGAGCTGCCTGTGCAGCATCCTGGGATGGGGCTTTCCCGGAATACAGGGTGGGGAAGGGAGTGGGAAAGGGGAAACGGGCTGTGGGACTTTTGAATCCTTTGTGCAGCGATAATCGCAGCCCGGGGTGCTGTGGGGGTGCGTCCTCCGACATCAAAGAGGGGCTTTTCCAGTCCCTTTTTCCAGGTGTGGGGGAGCTGAATCCAGCTGGGAGTTTCCCCCCAGCTTCAGGGCTT
Organism: Pardalotus punctatus; assembly: GCA_013400915.1. Lineage (NCBI taxonomy): Eukaryota > Metazoa > Chordata > Aves > Passeriformes > Pardalotidae > Pardalotus > Pardalotus punctatus. The sequence goes on along the minus strand of VZTX01035479.1, from coordinate 434 downwards.
GGCAGGGCAGGCGATGCCCTGGAGTGACCCCGGGGCCGCAGAGGTTGATCCCAAGGAGCGCTGAGTCTCTCCCTGCCGGACAGGGATGCTGCAGTGCGGGATCCAGGGAGGTGCTGTGGTGAGAGGTCTGTGTTGGGGGATCTAGGGGATGCTGTGGGGGCTCTGAGGATGCTGTGATGGGACACAAATAGTGCAGGGGGCTCTGAGGATGCTGTGGTGGGGCAGGGATACTCAGGGGGCTTGAAGGTTGCTGCGGGGGCTCAGAGGATGTTGTGATGGGCAGGGATGCCAGTGGGAGGGGACTCGGGATGTTGTGGGGAACCAGGGATGCTGTAGGAACAGGGATATTGCAGGATGGGGGATGCTGTGGGAGGGCTCTGAGGATGCTGTGAGAGCAAGTTGCTGTGAGGAGCTCTGGGGATGCTGTGATGGGG
>VZTX01035465.1:0-29893 GCA_013400915.1 Pardalotus punctatus | reverse complement strand
TTATGGTACTTGTCTTCCCAAGTTTTATCCTCAAGGGATGGGGCCCTGCTGTCCTGGAGGTGCTGAACACCTGCCTGCCCATGGGAAGCAGTGAATTAATTCTGTTTTTCTTTGCTTGAGTGCATGTCTTTTGCTTTCCCTATTAAACTGTCTTTATCTCAAACCATGAGTTCTCCAGCTTTTACCCTTCCAATTCTCTCTCTGGTCCCGCTGGTGGGGGAGTTGAGTGAGTGGCTGTGAGGGGTTTGGCTACTGGCTGGGGTTAAACCATGACAATGTGCCAGGTGCCTTTTATTACTGTCTTGGGTGGAGTTAGGAGCTGTCATGCTGGAGAAGCGTGGTGCAGCCTGCAGGTCCTGCCACAGCTGGAGCTGTAGGGGAGACTCCATGTTCTGTATTTTCATTTCCAGACCCCCTTGTCTCTCAGCACTGACCCTCAAGGCACCCCAAGAAAGCTGGGGGGGATCTAGGCTCCTCCCTGGGTGCCTGAGCAATCCTACAGCTTTGCATCAGTGGTGTACATATCCAAAGACCAGCACCGGGTCCTGGGTCCTGGAAAATGAGGATGAGTAAGGGGGAGAACATGAAAACAAGTGACACCGGAGGAGCCACTGCTGGCTCCAGTGACCTATGGGCATGTCTTGGGACCAGGGTGCTGATTTGGGAGGGTCTGTGTCATCATGTTTTCATTCCTGGGAGCAGCTCAAGGAACCAGGGCTCTAGTATGCAGCTGGGTCTGTCAGTCTTTTGACACTACCCCATCCAAAAGCCCCTGAATCTGCTTACTCAGCTTCCAGCTCTGGCTCCTTGCCTGCTTCCCTCCTGAGGGCTGGTTGGAAGGCACAGGCATGGGCAGAACGAGCACTTACATCTGTCCTGATGTCACTGCAGTGACAACAAGGATAATTTTGGTCACTGTGGGTGCTGTCAAAGCTTGAAGGACCAGACACACCCAACACAGCCAACACCAGAGGCTGACACCCAGCTGGCTGACTGGCTGTATATTGGCATCTCTGGCTGGGAGGTTCTCCTCTGTTTTGTGGAGGTGCTGGCATCTGGGGAACCAAGACAAAATGGAAACACTGTTTTTTCCAAGCTCTCACAAGCCTGAGCAGTGGTTGCAACAGGTCCCTAATTCCAAGGGAATCAAGCATTCTATCTGCAACTGTGGCAATGCTGGGTTAGTCTGCTCTGTGGCACGGCTGGTGCCATGGTGTGCTGGGTCAGTTCCAGCTGAGTTTGGAGTCTGGCCTGGAGTTTGGGGTAGACTCTGTTCAGTCACGGCTTTTGGAGGTTTATTCCTCTGTGTCCCTGGCTCTTTCCCTGAAGACCTTGCATGGGTGGGGTGGGAATCTGATGGGTAGATGTCCTAGGAGTTCAGCTGCCTGCACAACATTCCCAGAATAAACTGTCACTGCTGTGGCATTTGTGTATAGACCATCTCCAGCCACGTTTTGTACTTACAGCTTCCTTAACCCTCCTGTCCACCTTGCTGAGGATAAGACCCTGGGGATATGGCAGGAGCCCAGTCCCAGCCATTGGGCGCACTGGAATGCGCTGAGGAGACACTGAACCACAGAATCGCAGAATCAGTTAGGTTGGAAAGACCTGTGAGATCATCGAGTCCAACCCATGACTGAACACCATTGTGTCAACTGGACCATGGCACTGAGTGCCTTAAACACCTCCAGGGACAGTGACTCTACCACCACCCTGGGCTGGTTGCCTGGGAGCAGAGTCTGGCCCCACCTGGTTACACCTCCCTGTCAGGGAGTTGTAGACAGCCAGAAGGTCTCCCTGAGCATCCTTTTCTCTAGGCTGAGCTCCACCAGATCCTTCAGCTGCTCTTCATAGGACATGGCCTCTAGACCCTTCACCAGCTTTCTTGCTCTTCTCTGGACCTGCTCCAGCCCCTCAATGTCCTTTCTGAATTTAGGGGCCCAGAACTGGACCCAGCACTTGAGGTGTGGCCTCCCAGTTCCCAGTACAGGGGCTTGACCCTGGGACCTCTCCATTATCCTCTTGGGGCAGTGTCTGTGATTTACAGCATGGGTGGGAGTGTGTCCTGAGCCAGGCACTGCACTGCTGGGGTGAACCCCTGGCTGTGCACTGCAACATGGGTTGGACAGACCCCTGCTCACAGCACAGAACCAAATGTCTGTGGGCCAAGAACTTGTGTGTGCACTGTGACCCTGGGAGACAGCAGCTGTGTCCAGATGGGCTGTCTGAACCCAGCTCTGCAGGGGTCATGGTTACTCCACTGCTGGGTCATGGAGCTGGTTGGGGAGTATGGGCAGGATGGGCAGCAAGCCCCTGCCTGTCCAAGTGTACTTGAAGGGACCCCATGGAAGCAGGGGTTTGTCCCTGGCCATACATGGGAAATGTGGATTTGCAGACACTCCTTGGTGACACAGCTCTCATCTCTCCTCCAGCAGATGTCTGCAGCATGATCCAGCCATGTCCTGGCATGGATGCTGGGTGGGATAAGTACAGCTCCAGTGCAGTGAAAGGTGAGGAGGAGCTGGCACACTGAGATCACAGCTTCTCTGATGCCATCTGAGATCCCCATGTCAGCTCTGGTGTGTGCTGGCTGCTGCTGTGCAGCTGTCTCAGCACGCTTGCACAAGACAGGCAGCTCTGACCTGCTGAGGATGCACAAGTGGCACCTTGGCCTGGCAGGGGCTGCACAGTGCCTGGTACCAAATGGCTCCAGGCAGACTGGGCCTGATGCAGGCTGGCGTGCCAAGGGACAGGGTTTGCTGCCACTGTGCCTCCTTTCCTCAGCTGTCAGTCTCCTGGAGAGCAGCCTGGGTCCCTTCATTGTCGCATGATGTCCCTGGAGAGGAGGGGCCTGGTTTTAACCTGTTTCACCCAAAATTGTGATGTGCCTCAGAAAAGCCTGTCCGCCCTGCTTGTGCTGATGCATTGAGTGATTTCAACATGACCAGAAAGCCTTGGCTAAGTGCCAAAACCCTGCCAGGGACTGTCACCAGACCCAGGAGCATCCCTGGCTCCAGAGGGGATCGGTTGATCCTTGTGGTGACCCACCAGCCTGCATCCCAGCAGTACCTAGCTGAACAGGGCTGGGGCAAGGGGGCCCAGCAGCATTTTCCCCCTTTCCCCAAGTTGTTATTTCAGCTGCTGGAGCCACGGCAGGGCTGATAAACACCCTGCGGGTGCTGTTTGCAAGTACCTTCTCCATGAAACACCCCTGTGCCCTGGCTTGGGGCTCCCCTGCTGCCTGCCCCCCACCCTCACGCCTCTTCCAGAGGCCCTCGGGACAGGCACTGCATACACGGACCCTTGTGCTTGCCTCCCTCCTGACCTGCCGGGTAACAGAGGCTGCTTTTCTATTGGCGTAGGAGCCAGCTGAGCTCTGCCCTCAGCCTCAACCATTGCACTCCAGCCCTCCAGGGCTGCTTCTTAACCTGGAGAAGCAGTGGGATATTTGTGTTGTTCTTGGCAGGGACACCCTGGCCCTCCAAAACACACGGAGGTGTGGGGCACAGGCCAGCCTGTGCTGTTTGTGTTGGACCTGCCATGCTGGAAATTTGTTCAATTCAGCTGCTAATTGCTTCTGAAGTGTGGGGCTGTGTCAAATGGATGTGTGATGGGGACAGCAAGCGTGGCTGGGAGGAAGGCTGGCCCCATGCTGTTTTGCTCAGCACTCTCAGAACTTTGGTATCTTACCTCTCCTGGCTGCATCAGCCCCAGTGAATCTGCAGGGAGTGGAGGTGTTTTGGCTGTGACCCTGTTTCTCAGGAGCCCCAGTATGGAGATGTGATGCTCTGTTTTTGGTGAATAGTGAGCAACCTCCTTTCCTGCCCCACATCATCTCTTCTGGGATGGAGAGGGGGAAGTGGTGGGGAAGAGGCTTTCCCAGCCCCAAATCCCCATGCTGAGCCCTGCTGGTTCTTCCTGCATTGGCTTGCCCAGGTTTGCTCTCATGATTGTTTGTAATTCCCACAGTGCTCTGACTGGTGGGAATGGTGTCTGGGAAGGACAAGTGGTAGGAATGGAGGATTTTGCCCCACAGAAGGGCTTCTGCCTTGCTCACGCATGAGCTGGCCCCCTCCATTCCTGTCCTTCCACTGTACCTGGTCCCTGCCATAGCTTCAGGGCTGGGGTGGTGGTTGGGTTCACTCACCTTGATATGAGCCCAGCTGAGGGCAAGCAGGAGTGGAGAGACCTTGAAAGCACCACCCTGTGTGTTGTACAGAGTGTTTCTGGGACCTCCAGACATGCTGGCACCCAAACCCTGGGTGCTGGTTGTGGGGTGCTAAGCATTTACCTTTGCAGGCTAGACACAGAATCATTCCCCTTCGAGCAGGTCAGCTTCACCACTGTTTCCTGTAGCATCAGCTGTCTGTGCTGGTGGGAGGGGATGTCCTTTCCAAGAGCTGGGTGGGATCTAGGGCAGGAGGAGCTACCAGGTGCTATCCTGGCCTTGGGAAGAGGCCACCAACCCTACCACCATCTTTCATCCAGCCATGACCATGCTGCTGACCCAAGGCATGTTGACCCCAGGGCAGTGTGCAGGGAGAGGGCTCTGTGCCAGGCCAAGGACTGAAAACCCCAGGCAGACTCAGGTCTCTGGGGTGGACATGGTCCCTTGGTCCTCACACCTCTGTGATTTAGCATGACTTGCTTTGAGCCTCTGTGGGCTAAACCAGGATGCCTGTCCCATGGCTTCATCTCTGCTGGATGCTTAGCCCTGCCTGGCTTGCTGCCCTGCTGGCTTGCATCCTGCTCTCCTGCCTGTGCCCTCTCCCTCCCTTCTCTCCCTGCCCCTGCTTTCCTTCGGTAATTGTCCTTTAAAAGCCCTAACACCTATTGTCCAAATGGGGATTAGGCACCATCTGTACAAACTTTGAGGCCATTTTCAGTGACTGGAAGGAAACAGATGACTCAGAGAGGCATTGCGACACAGATCGGCTGTGACCCCAGCTGAGCCAGAGGATCTCAGTGGAGCAGCCCTGTTAACCCAGGCACCTCCTGGCAGCCTTTGGAGGCTCGTGGCAAAGCAGCCAGCAGCAGTTTCCAGAGGGCTGTGGGATCCCCCCTGATTTGTGAGCTGTTTCCAAACAGTTATCCCTCGTGGCAGAACTGTAATCCATCTGATCCCACTCTTAGCTCCTGAGATCTGGTTAGGAGTGGTGCTGGTGAGGAGGAGATGCAATATGTGGGCTTCATGGCAGAATGCTCAGGCCAGGAGGTCCACAGTTAGTGCAGGGCCTCCCAAGACCTTCATGCTGTGGCCCTTTTCCTCAAAATGGTGACCAAAGATTGGTGAAGGTGGCCCTAGAAGAAGGTGAGAGCATTCACTGATATATGTCAGGAGATGTCTTCTTGTGGGAGCAGAAAAGTTGTGCTCAAGTCGCTTCTCTCCACACCACCTCACCTGCCTTGTACATGACATGTTTCTGTAGCCCTTTGGGACTGGGATGGCATCCAAGCTGAGGACATGGTAGTGGTGCATGGGAGGCAGAGGACCAGACTGCTGGCTGTGGTGGCCCAGCAGTGAGGAGCACGTAGCCGAAGTAGGAAGTTTCCCGTTTCCCATCCAGCAGGATGTTTTGCAGGCAGAAGCAAAACTCTTCTTTAGCAAACTCAAAAAAAAAAACCCCTTTGATCCTGTGTCCCGAAGGAAGTTAGGGGACACAAAACAGATTAAGGTTGGGAAGACTGAGCAGATTAGATGTTTTGAAGGATTTGAAATGATTTAGCTGATCCTGTGATTACAGGAGGTGGATCTGGGTCCTCAGGAGTGCCGGCACAACTAAACCCAGGGTACTGAACAGGGATGTGAGAATGAGGAGTGAAGTGCTCCTGATTTTTATTTGTAGGGGAACTGTAGCTTGCAACTTTTTCCCTTTGCTTTGTTTGTTGTTCTCCGGCTCAACCATGGCTTGTTTCTGGCTTGCCCAGACTCTACTGATATGCAAGATGTGATGCTGGAGCAGCTTTGAGCTCAGATCCAACAATGAGGACAAGGCAGGGCTGGACTTTGGGTGATGGCAGTGGTATGGGAGGAGCATCAGGAAAATGCTCCTCATTTGGGAGTGTTTTGCTCCGATCCTGCTTATGGTGCTGTCCATAGTGCATTGGGATGGGAAACTGATGTGAGATATGCTGGGGGTGTGTGTGTATCTGAATCTCGTATTCTGTGCACAGCTCAGGGCCTTCACATCCTCAGAGGTGATGGCTGGGGCAAGAAGTAAGTAGGTCTCAACAAGGAGCTGTGATTAAGACAGCTTTACACCACAAGTGAGGCCTAGACAGATACAATATGGCCCGAAGTTGGTAAAACTATTAGGCAGAGCTTAAGTAAAATGATCTGAAGACAGTGCTAAGGCAGGTGAGATTTTGCTTGGCTTAACACACAAAACAGAGAAGAAAAGAAGAAAGAATTTCCCCTGTGAAAGTCTCAGCTAGTTCAATTTCCCCAGTGACAGTTGAAGAGTTAAAGTGGTATACTGGGAGTTATGAGTGTTTGTCTAAAAGAAAAGTGGCAGGTGAAAGGGATAAAATAACACAGTTTGTAAAACAATGCAATATGTTTGAATTATCCAAGGATCAGAGTAGGAATTTGGAAGGTAATATTGGATAGAAGGAAATGAGAAATGGAGACAGAAATAGCATGGGGCAAAAACAGCTTGAGGTGGCTTTCCCATTGGTTACTGCAAAGGAAAAAAAGGGGTTGGTATCATTAGGACCATTGTGAATTTGTCTATTAGAGGGGATTTTTATTATACTTCCAGAGTTAAGCTCAGGGCCTCTGCTGTATCAGGGTGCAGAACAGACCCTTCTGAGCTGGCTTTGGCTGGAAAAACATGTGCAGAGTCTGTTACTGTGCTTAGAATGTCCCTGGACGTGGCCCTTGTTTTCAGATGACCTGTGGGACACCCAGTGCCTTTCCTGACTAAGTGCTGCATCCTTCGCTTCCTCCTCAGTGTGCTGTGAGTGCTCAGCCCCATGGCAGAACTGGGTTCCCCCCAAATCTCCAGTGGGCAGGGAACTTCTTCAGCAGTGATGAAACAGCTGCTCACTGTCTGCCCAGCCAGGTGTTTCTGCTCTTGCCTCCATAGCACTGGGAGATTTTCTTCATGGGGAAGCACATGGGTGAATGGGTCTTGGCACAATCGGAAGATGCATGGGATGCAGCTGGGAAATTGCTCTGCTAGGAGAGCCTGGGCACTTCCAAAGGCTGTTCTTAAACTGTGGCAGAGCCATGCAGGAAGATTTCAAACAGATGTGTCCCACTGCCCTCACTGTTAATTTGCTTCTACAACCTTGTCTTCACCTTCTCCCCAAGCACCATCCCCACTAGCCCGGAGATCAACTTCTCCTGGGCTGTTTGCCTGGTTCTGGGATGTTTCCAGCTCATGCTGGCTGAGAAACTCAGAGAGTGCTTGGGGAAGTGGCAACACCTCCACCACTGCTTCTGCTCAGGGCCTTCTGCCTGGACAGCTCTGAAATCTCTGCCTCCTCAGCCACATCTTCATCCTGACCTCTGCTCCCCTAAATGGTATGTTGTTGCCTCCAGTACTTCACCTGCCAAAGCCCTTGGATGGCAGGTCTCTCACAGCCATGGTGTTGGAAGATGCTCTCCCACTCCATGAGTGCCTTCTCTTATCATGGTTTCTGTGTCTTTGGCACTCACTAAGGAGACCAGGACTGTGTTCCAACCTTTGTGGGGTTTGCAGGTACAATGATAGACACCAGACTTCTCTAACCAAGAGAAGGTAAAGGAAAAAGTCTAAGGGCAATGTGTAATTGATGTCTTGATTTTCTGAACCTGCAGGTACCCCAGAGCAGGGGCTCCAAGGTCACCATAATCCCAGTGGCATTCCTTATCAGCCTGACATTTCCTAGCTGTGTCACATGGAAAATTGAGATGACAAAGTGACTTCATTGAGAAAAAAAGTCACAAAGGACTGTTTTATTTTGCATCTAACTCAGCTCTGAGACCCTTCCACATGTGCTGGCTTTCTTGATGGAAATTAAACGGTTGCATATTTTTCAGCTGGCCAGGTAGCAGAGCACTCACCCCAGGCCAGGTCCCAGATGAGCTATCTGCAGTGCTTCCACTGCTGCTGCTTCACTTTGGTTGTTCTGCCTTTCCCCATTGTCATCTCAAAGTTCTGTTTTCTTCACAGCATCCTGGGGGATATCCCACTCTTCCCTTATGGTCTCAGACCCCTTGAGAGTGTCATCATTCTGCAGTGGTTGTCCAGAGAAGTTGTGGCTGCCCTATCCCTGGAAATGTCCAAGGCCAGGTTGGCCAGGGTTTGGAGCAACCTGGTCAAATGGAAGGTATCCCTGTCCATGGCAGGGGGTGGAATGAGGTGAGCTTTAAGTTCCCTCCCAGCCCAAACCACACTGTGATTTTGTGATGTTCATGGTGTCCTTGAAAGTGACTGCAGACAGACCATCACCTTGTATTGGCCTCATGGAGCTTGTCTGTGCAAGGCCTGTTACCCCTGGTAGTTCTGAGATGCCACATGAATACTGATGTTCCTTCCCCCCACCCCTAATTCCATGGTTTTTCACTCTTCAAATTAAGCTACACAGTAACCACAGTGCATTGACCCTCTGCATTGCACTGAACATATTCTGTATTTCTGTGGTCATTCTTGGACATCTTGTTTTACAGTCAAGTTTGAAGGCCTCTATAACCCTGCTATGTTTAATTTTCTGCACAACTTCCTTCCTGGACAGTAGCTCAACAAGCAATTCTGCAGTAGAGCAGGATGCCTGGACTGTCTTTTTTCAGAAGCAGCCTGAAAACTCCCTTTTAATGTTCTAATCCTTGGGTTCAAGACTTATTTGCTGATAAACTTCTATACACCATCTTCCTCTCCTTCAGAAAAGTGGAGACTTTGAGGCTGTAAATTTGATGCTGTCAGGTGCTGCTCTCCTGGGTGTCTTTGGTGGAAGCTGTAGATATGAGGGAAGATGCAGCAGCACTTCTGGTTCCTACATCCTTTCCTTGCCACAGCAATTTTTCTGACAGTTCCTTGACATGTGGTGGGGTCATGCATCTTTTGTTTCTGAACCAGCAAAACAATGATGTACATGCAGGTAGTTGAAATCATCTTTCAGACCAAAGGGTGTGAGCTGGAGAAGCTAACGGCTTCTCAGATTATGGTGTAGGGAAGAAGTCACAGTCCGCTGAGCTCTGAGTTGGTGAGCAAGCAGTAGGTGCATAGTTCTGGCAGTGGTTCATGTACCTCTGTGAGATCAGCTGGGGGCACCTGGGGATGATAAGACAGGTGAGAGGTGAGCAGCCATCATAGTTTCAGTTCTTACACTACAGTATAGTCACTGGTGAAGACAGGTTACCTACCTGCTTGTTGCCTGCTTTGCCACCCTGCTTGATAGTCTTCCTTTGGAAGGGGCTTAAGGTGGTGGTGAGACCTTCTTGTGAACTGAGTTTGGCTACTCCCAGCTCAGGGAACCTGAGATACCTGAAGAGACAGGCCATTGCATTTTCTAACCCCTTGTTATTAAGCCTTGCTGTAATAGCCTCACAACCCCCTGGGAAAAGAATTTCTTACTAACATCCAATCTAAATCTCTCGTCTTTTAGCTTAAAATTGTTTCCCGTGATCCCATCACTATCTGCCCATGTAAATTATGGGAGCAAAGCTGTGATAATGCTACAACTGTCCTAGACCAGAGCTGGGAGGGGCAAGTGGGCTCAACAGCCACCATGGGGTTTGGGGTGAGTTAATGTTTTGCACTGCTGAGCAAATGATTCTAATGAAGGCTTGCAATTTGTGCTTTCACTTGTGGTGATGCAGAGCTGGAAGGAGAGAATGCTGATGGATCATTTAGCTGCTTTGGACCCAATGCCTAGTGTTGAGGCACTGTCAGAGCAGTTTGGGGATCCACAGTGGTATGGAGCTCACCCAGGCAACACTCCTTGCACATGCACTTGAGGAACTACTAATGGTCAGAGCTGGGATGGGAGAAGGAAAGTGTTCCCAGGTCTGGAAGCCAGCCTAGGAGAGATCACAGCTCCTGAGGACTGAGCACAGTCACAAGCATGGGGCTTGCATGGGGCTTGCATGTGGCTGCATCTCTGGGTCCCTGAGTAGGAGCTTGGTGGCTCGGTGACTGCAGAAGCACCCTGGGCATACCTGTGAGGGATGAGAAGGGGAGAGCCTGGTGCAGGTGCTGCTCAAGCACCAGATGTTAGTGTGGTCCAGCCTAAATGCTGTGATGCAGGGCCTGATCCTCAGCCCAGCTCCTGCCCCTTCCTCGCCTCCGCCCGCACTGAGTGTTACAATTCAGTCCAAGGCAGGTTGCACAATTTATTTTCCTGTGCTTAAAGCAGGATTTTGGCAGTCAGGGTCGGGAGGCCTCTCTGAGGAGCGCTGGCTGGGCGCCCTCCTGCCGTCACGGTATCATGCTGCTGTCAAAGGCTCTCCTCTGCCGGGTGTGTGTCCAACAGCATGGCCTCGTACCGCAGCCTCGTGCTGCTGAAGGACACTCCGCATGGCCAAGGCACCACTGATATCTTCAGCAAGTGCAGGTGGAGGTGATGGTCACCCCACCGTGGGTTCTCCTGTGCCAGACTGATGTGCAACCCATCATTCCCAATTACTGTGGTGTGGCAGCCCTAAGGAGGACTGATCCTCTTCTTCACCTACCCATGCAGTGAGACACTATTCTGTCCTTGAAGTATCTCTTTGGTGGTCCTAGATTCTTCTTTCCTGCTGTCTCCATCACCTTGCTTCCCTACAGCCAGCTGGTGGACTCATGTGGATAAAGGGAGAGAAGAAGATACAGGAGAATTACTGTGCTCATTGCTGAAGGAATATGCAAATGGATTTGCTGTAATGTCCGCTGATGCTGTGAGGGAGGGAAAGGATGCAAGTGCTAACTTATGCTCCATCAGCATCATTAATGTCACTGACAGTGATTTAATTGCTTTGTGAGGAGTGGTGAGTGAGGCTGAACATGCCTCAGAGAGGGAGAATGAGATAGTTGGGAGTGATGGAAGTGTCCATGGCCAGTAAAGGGCATGAGGGTGATGTGGTCAAAACAGCTGGAGAGAAGTACCAGCTCTGCCCATGTGCTTGGCCATGCTGTGCTTGGACTGGATCTGGGATGGAGATTTGGGAAATGTGAAGCCCAGGGCTTGAAATAGCTGAGGCTGAAGATATCTGACACATGGGTGGATTTTCCAATAGAAAAGGTGAAGAAAACAGAAGCAGAACATGATGGTAAAGTTGGGAGTTTGGGGAATGGGAAAAAACCCATTGGAGCAGGGTGGACAGGACTTGGAGGTGATGTCCTGTTTTTGGCATGATGACCTTGAGTTGGCAGTGGGACATCCAGGAAGGTTTATGAGGGAGAGAGCTGGATGGAGATGTCAGCCTGTGTGTTCTCAGAGGAGGGATGAGCTTACTAAGGAGAGGGTGTTGGGGGGCTGAGGTTGAGGACCCAGTGCTGGGCCTGTGGGGCTGGAATGGGGCTGAGCATGTGGCAGGATGCAGTGGTGGAAATGGCATAGTGTGATGTGGTCTGATGTGTGTGGGATTGTAGGGGACAGGCTGAGCAGGTGGGGGACACTGGAAGAGTAGGACACAAATATCTTGCTCTCTCTATGGTCACAGAGAAGCCAGTGTCTCCTTACACCTTGTTTCAGCAGGAGAGTGAGGCATCTTTTGCTTCATCCTCACCTGAGGCTGAAGCTGGAGTGGGGAAGAGAAGTGCTGGATGAGTAGGATCCACCAGGGGAAGAGAGGAGTTTTTGGAAGTAAGGGTTTTTGGGAGGCTCAGGCATCATTTTCTCCCATCCTACCATCCTCTTTCTGCAACAAGTTAAATGTAACAAAATATCCCTTAACCCCTGCCAGCACAGAGGTGAAGAGGCTGAAGGGAGAGAAGACATTGGTTTTACCATGAGCCTATGGAAAGGTGAGCTTTGAGAGCACACAAATGGAGAGCTACAGCTAAAGAAAGGTGACAAGGCAGAGTGTACAGCTGGACCCAGGAGCAACCCCTGATGAAGCAAGAAGCTCCAGACTGTAGGGAACAGTGTGAAAAGGATGCAGCCAATGCTTCTGGCTTGGGGAAGGACAAGGGACAAGCAAAATGCACTGGCTGTGGGCAGCTTGCAGCATATCTGGGTATCTGGCACTGCATCCCCTCCAAATCCAGCAAACTGCAGTACACAGGGATGAAGGCAAAAGGCAGCAGGTCCCTGACTTGTCATCTGTGGGCAGTTCTTGCCCCCTCCCAGCTCAAATGCACCTCGAGCCCACTGGCAGGATGCTTCCAGCAGCACACAAGGTAGCTGTGGCTCCTTGGATGTGGCCAGGGCAGGGGAGTACTGTGCTAAGCAGATGGACATCTATTCCCTCTCCACAGGAGGAAGACACATAGTTACTGAAATCTAAAATAAGTGGCCTCTTAAGCCAGTGGTGTGTTAAGTGGTTAAGGCAGAAGCAAGCTGTGCTTCCACTGATGGGAAAGCAGGGATGCAGCCTGTAATCCCAACACCAGCATCTCCTGAGGAGAGACAGGAGGAGGGACAAAAAGAGTCTTAGTGTTCCCTTTGCATTGTCAGGAGGCACCATGTGGGCACTTCTCTTCCCAGCTAAGGACTCTTGGGAGGAGACCAGCAACTATGTGGTGTTTGCAGCATGTTATGGTTTTACACAGCCCAGTGGAGCTGATTTCAGGACAGGAAAACCCCATGGCTTTTTCAGCACAAACTCATTATTTAATAGACAAAGTAAATATGAAAAGGCATTTCCCACCCCCCCTCTGGTGTTGAAATTTACAGTTATGAGAAGAGCCAGAGTGCTGCAGAGCCAAACTATCCTTGGGTGGCATTTGCAGGGCTTAGCTTTCACTGCAGCTTGAAAAAAATCCCATGTGCAGAGATTATCTCCACACTGATTTGGATTGTCTTGTTCAGCTTTGGCCCTCATCCTAGACGGACAAGGAGCAGAAGACTTGGCCAATGGCCTAAGGTCTGTGACCTCCTCTGCATGAGCTGGGAAGAGGAAGAACAGTCTCTATAGTATTTGAGGATTTGCAGCCTTGGGGGCTGAAGAGATGGAACTAGGGGACACAAAGCTTAGATCCCCCCCTTAATGCTGCATCCTTGGCCAACTGACCCAACTGAGAGAGGCAAACCCTGCCCTCAGGAGGAGATCTCTGGTTTGCACTGAAATGGATCAACCCACGGTGCTCCACTGCAGGGGCTACCTGAGGGTGCCCCTCCCCAGCACCTGGCACACTTCACTGGAGGTTCATTTGAGCTGGTGCTGAACAGGCACGAGGGAGGCAGCTGGGGTGTGCTGGGGCTTGCCCTGATGCAAGCCTCCCTTGCCCTGCACTGCTTTCAGTCAGTTGTCAGCAGAGGGTGTCTGGAGACCTTCCAGCGACCACAGGCTCTCCCCCAGCCCATCACTGCCACAGCACAGATGGGATTTCACATTCTGTGCATTCCCCCCACCTTTCTGCTATCAAGGAAGAAAAACAAGACCGCAGGTTTTGCAGGGACCCCCTCCTTCAGCCAGGATGGTGATGGCCACAGCTCTGGGCTTTCCTGGACCATGCAGGGAGCCCCCTATTACACAGGAGGGCTTGGCAATGCTACCCTGTGCCGCCTCCTTGCCTGTTGGCTTGAGGTGCCATTTTGAGGTTTTTCTCTGTTTCCCTTTTGCTTCTTGACTTATAGACCAGTGGGTGAAGGAGAGAGGAATTGGTTTGCTTTACACCTCCCCTCGCAGTGCCCCTCTGCTTATTAGTTCTCCAAATATTTCGTACTGCAGCCCAACAGCCAGGACTCTGCACTAACCCAGTCCCAGGCAGAGGGAGGCCAGAGTGGGCAGGACAGTGCCTTATCCTCATGGCAGTGTCCCAGGGAGCAGGACAGGACAGCTGGGGCCCTGCTGCACTAAATCTCTGCAACCACAGCACACATGACAGCACCCCTCTGGCTGAGTCCTTCTCTTACGCCTTTCTAAGGGCAAGACAGCAATAGTGGCAGAGCACAAGCATTCCCCCACCCCCAACGATTGCTCCACTTTATACTTTTGTTTTTCTCAGCATCCAGCAGGATGGGGATGTCCTCCAGAGCCTTCCTGAGTGAGAACAGGCTTGTGGAGGAAGAGGAGACCTGTTGTGGGAGGCATGCAAGGTGGGGTCAATTATGGGACAGAGGAAAAGAAATCCACTTGAACTTTCTCCCATCAACTCCCAGCTCCATTAAGAGTCAGTGGATTGCAGTATCACTGCCCTTCACTGCCTCCAGTGGAACCAGGTGCTGGAGAAGAGATGGGGGAAAGGGAGCATGGTGGGACCATGATGTCCACCAATAGCCTTGGGCAGCCACTGAGGAGCTTCTGTAAATCAGAGCAGCCACTGGAGCTGCTCCAAAATCCATCCAATGCCCAGGAGGCCTTTGAGCATCCCAGAGCAAGGAGGTGCAGGAGTGTCCCACATTGCCCTTACAAACTGCTCGCCCTGTCTGGGCTCCACATGGAACTGAACTCTTGGAGGGCAGTGCCACCCTGTTGCCACCTGCCTGTCCCTTGCCATGCATCTGGCTGCACAGGCTGGCTGTGCTCCATCCCCTCCTGAGGCTTATCCTCAGGTCAGTGGTGCTCCAGGATGCTCAGCACATGCCTTAAACAAACAAAAATAATTGTGACAGAAGATTTCAAATGCTGCACTACCCTTGCCTTAAACACTTCTTGTCTGCAGCGCTCCAGAGGCAGCAGGAAACCATCCGATGGGAGCTGGCATCACACAGGTCCCCAACCAGCCAGAGAGCAAATGTGCCTGCTGGCACAGGGCACCAAGGGGCTCTGGCTTCAGCAATAAATACAGCAAAGCAGACAAAACAAAATTAAAAAAAGCCAACAATGGTCAATTTTTTGAAACTTTAAATATTTTTTTCTTTAAAATCTGTTTTTCTCTGTGGTTCTGTCTCTGTAAAGAGCTGTTGCTCTCCCTGCAGCATCTGGGTCACGTCCTCAGTCCGGTCTGTGGGGCAGGGGAGAAGCAGGCTCAGTCAAAGAGCGTACAGGTGAGTGCTCTCCCCGCTGCATCACCGGCACGTGTGGATCTCCACCACCCGATGGCAGGGTTTGCACTTGACGGAACAGCACCAGTGGAATTTGCAGCTGCACCTTTCCACAACCTCCACTTCGTCCGTGTGAAAGCCACGGCCACAGCACATCAGCTCGCAGCCGTCAATGGCCTTGGAGGTCTTGTTGCACTGCCTCCCACTGGTGCCCAGGACCCCATTCTTGAGGTCATGGTCACAGAAGTCAGGACTGGAGTCTAGATAGACGAGGTCCTCGTCTGTGTGTGGCTTGAACTGGGAGTTTTTGGGCACCAGCACTTTGGTGGATCCAATCTCGCTCTGTTCGACCTCTGTGGCACCGTCGAATTTCTCCTTCAGGATGTTGCCCACTTTGCGGAAGGGGGGCATGGCTTTCCAGCACGTCTTGAACTCGCACGAGCCCGACACACCGTGACACTTACATTCCACCCGCATGTTGTTCAGGATGGCCTGGAGGAACGGACACAAGGAACAAGATGGTATGATCAGCGCGGGATGGACACAGCAGGGAGGGGGCAATGGATGGGGCCTGGGAGGGCTGTGCAAAGAACACTGCTGGGTGGGTATGGGATTCAAAGAAGCCCAAATGGCTCAAGCTGTGACTGCAGAGCCTGGCTGGATGCTTCAGAGCCATGCCAAGTGCCTACGTTTCCCCCTTGCCATTACCTTCCTCCCTGCCTCATTGTTGTGGAGGTTCATTAACGCTCTGTTGGAAGAGGCCCCTTTGCTCCTCTCGCGGATGTCAACGAAGGACTGGGAGAAGGCCACGCCGTACGCGATGTTATCAGAGCAGCCTGACCACTGGAAGCCTGAAGCAGAGAGCACACATGAGACAGGTACTGCCACCCTGCAGTGCTTGCACTCTCCAGCCCTGCTCTTCCTAAAATCCAGCTGGCCTATGCTGTCTCTGTCTTGCTGCCTACTAGTCTGGGCCACCTGGGGAACTGGGGAAGCTGGGGAGTGTGGCCCTGGGGGACACACGGACAAGATGCTTTCTCTGCCCTGTGGATGATGCTCCCAGGTGCCTTTTTGAGGCACTTGTGTAGACTAACTGGAGTTTTGTTTTTTAAACATTTCCTTCCTTTCTGGATGGCTCCAGAGAGTGGGTTTGAATTGCAGGTATTTTGGCTACTTTGCATTCCCATGCAGCTGCAGCTTCCCCCTGTTCAGACACTCACCCTGTGGGCTGCCCCCCTGCACTGTGCGGTCACATCCACACTTGTCCAGCTCGCCGCTGCTGCAGGCGCGGGTCACGGCGAAGGCCACCCCTGCTGAAGAGATGGCATAGACGAACGCTGCCTCCCGTGTCCCTGCAATGGCACAAACCATGGTAGGAAATGTGGCAGCAAGTCTGAGGCAACACAAGCGGGAATTCTGGAGGGGATGCAGCCCAGTAGCCAAAGGCCCTTGGTGGCCTGCCACGTGTGTCTCTTCTCCTTTCCCCTCTCAACACTGGTGTGGCACATAAACCCCCCAACAAGCTGGTCTGAAAGCTGCCTCTTGGCAAAACATGCTATACAGAGCTATCAGGCTAAATCCTTTGCTCTTTCATTTCCTCCTAAGATGAGGTAGCCCATGCAGGACCCTCATTGTCTCCACCACCGGGGATGCTGTTTTGCTTAGTACCAAGCCTGGACCTGACTCATCAGAGACACCCTGGGTGCTGGGAGATGTTTTGCAGCAGTGAGGGTCCATCTTGCAATAGTGGAGAAGCTGGGAACTGTCCCACAACATTACAACCATGAATGATGGGTGAATGATAAAACCTGGCAACAGGAGAGACAGAGGCTGCACTCTCAATGTGGGCAGAGCTCTCCACAGCTTACATGGAGGATTGTTTTGCCTTGTGCTTGCAGGGCACCTCTGCCATGAAATCTTTCCTGCATCCAAAACAGCTGTCTGCTTTCCACATCCAGGAACATTCTCTGCAGCTGCAGATCCTTGCCATCCTCTTTCACAGGGTCCTGTAGCTCCCAACACCTCCCAAACCACCTTGCAAAACCCTTCTCTGCTCCAAAAGCACCTCACAAAACCCCACTGGTGCCCAGGGTGCAGTCTAGTCCCAGCTCTTGTGTCTACCTATGTGGTGCCACATAGCTGGGAAAAGCTTGTTTGGGAAGCTGGGTGCATCCCTGGGTGTGAACACACAGAGTAGCGGGGGCAGGGATCAGCTCTAGCAACACACAAATCCCCACTATCCTGCGAGGCTGGTTGAGGACAAAAGCCCTCCATTTCTGAGCATGGAGGGCTGGCGTTTGGGGTGATCCCTGCTTGGTGCAGATGGGGTATGGCTTGTGAGCAGACATCACCCAGCTCCCCAGTCAGAGAGAGGGCAGCTACTTTGGTGGTCACATCCCAGACTTTGGTGGCCCAGCTGGCAGTGGCTGGGGAGGACCCAGCCAGTGTGGGGACTGAACCACCTCCAAGTTAATCGTGGTTAATAGTAGGATCGTGTTGGTTGGTTTGTGCTGTGGCTGCCTAAAAAGAGACGACTTCTAGTTTCTGGTATTTCTGGTATTTCCAGTCCCTGAACCTTCACAAGAAGAGATCTTCACCCCTGCATTAAGGGGAGGAAAGTCAAATAAGGAGCCAGGGGGATGCTTTGGGCTAGGGGTCCTGGGATGGGAAGTGAGATAGTACCTGAGAGAGGGCACCTGAGGGGAGACAGACAAGGGATGCTTCAGTTATCTTAAGGGGTTGCAGAGGGTTTTCCCCTCTGTATCCTCACTCCAGTGCTCTGGTTTGATTACAGTACTGTGCTTCTGGGAAGCCTGGGTGCAGCTGGAATCAGAAGGGCTGGGAGGTGCCCTGGCCATACCCAGCCCTGAAGGCTGGTGGTGGGCGATGATGCTGCCATGTGTTCTTCCCATGCCAGGCGGCACTGAGCTGTCCTCCTGATGGTGCCCACTGATGCTCTGCTTGAGAGTGGCCACATGCCAGCCTGGCAGCAGCACTGCCCAGAAAGAGACAGAGTAAATGCAGCCATGGCTTTGTGGAGTGGAGCTCCTGGGTTTTGTGGGGAAGAGACGAGACCACAGGGTGACTTAGGATCTCTGTTCAAACTTGGCATGTCCTTGTCAATGGGTGTGAAAAAGGTCCAGGGGAGTTGAGGAGCAGCAGGGGTCTGGATATGCTGTCCCCAACACAGTGAAAAGAGCCCTGCTGAAGTGCACAGGAACCCATCTGCCCCAAGATCCAACACTTGATGGGCCATTCCTGACCCTCCCCAGCCACCGGTTCAGGGGCAAGCAGGCAAAATCCCATCTGCAGCCCACTAGACTGCTTTTATAGCCATTCCCCCAGCAGCATCACCTCAAACACACGTCCTTCCAGCTCACCTTGCGTCACCACCTTGCCGAAGACAGGCAGGGTGTCCAGAGTGGAGCAGTTCCAGCGGCGGTTGCGGAACTGGTACTGGCACTCCTCGATGGCCAGCTGGGCTCCGCGTCGCACCGAGTCCATCACCTCCAGGTTCCTCTTGCACATCTGCACCTGGCGCTGGATCAAGCCCTTCAGCTTCTCGCAGGTCTCCTCCTCGGAAATGCTCCCCACTGAAGACAGCTTCGCTAGGTACCTGCCACGACAGCAGCACAACGGGTTAGGAGGCAACGGCTGGGGGAACTCATATTCAGCTGGGACCCATGTACAGCCTCACAGAAAGCAAGGAGACTGAACCTCTTATCCCCTCCATAGCTGAGACTTGCTGTCCATCTGGGGTCACCTTTAAATGTACCACAGCAGTGGCTCCACAGGATGCATTTTTGGGTGACAGAGAACAAGCCCAAGCAAAACAACCATCCCTCTGCAACCTAGTCCCTGTCTCTTGGAGAGTCTAGCTGTTGGCTCCCCTTTGCCTCTGTTGCCTGCAAGGAAGATATTTTCAGCATTGTCTGAATGTGCCTGGTCAGGTCTCCTGAGTACTGGCATATCCAAGTGCTACTAGGAAAAGCCAGAGGTCTCTGAAGTCAGCCAAAACAAGCAGGACAGGCACTTAGCTGCCAGCTCCATCTGCCACAGTCCTCCCACAGTGTGGCTGTGTGCTCATCACCGGCAAACACTGCCCTTCAAACCACTTCCCTCCTGGAGGCTGCTTTTAGCTGTCCCAGCCCCCAGCAGGCAGGGATGGCCTCTGGGAGCTGCCAGGTTTCCTGTCACTTGGGATTCAAGCAGGGATTGAAGCAGGGAAGAAGAATCAGGAGCTGGCTGGGGCAAAATTGCAAAGGCTGGGCACCTTCTCCACCAGCCCCGCTTGTGAATAGGGCCATGAGGTCTTTGCAATCTGGAAAAGACTGGCCCTGTGCGGAGGGGACCACGTGTTCTGCTTTCCATAGTGCCATCCTCAGCAGAAAGAGTCACAGAGCTATCTTGGGTGTCAGCATTAGAGGAATCAGGGAGCTTATCCTTTAAGAGCAAGCACCTCAAAAGCTTTCAGCATTTCCTTGCCCAGTGTGGGGGCATGATGGTCCATGCTTGCCCATTTCTCAGCTCCACCCTCCTGCCCCAGCCTCTGGATCACAGAAGGAGCTTAAGATAGACCCAGTCAGATTTTCCAACAGGG
Source organism: Pardalotus punctatus (assembly GCA_013400915.1). Classification (NCBI taxonomy): domain Eukaryota; kingdom Metazoa; phylum Chordata; class Aves; order Passeriformes; family Pardalotidae; genus Pardalotus; species Pardalotus punctatus. The sequence goes on along the minus strand of VZTX01035465.1, from coordinate 10,239 downwards.
CTGTGTGATAATCCGATATTCTCCACAACTATTAGTGCCTGTGCTGGCAGGTGTGTATATCAGACTTCCTCCATCCTGTGGCTGCTGGCAGCCACTTCAGATGACACTGCCATGGTGGAGCCTTGACCTGCTGTGGACATGGAGGGTTCCCTGCATGGGAGAGGTGTAACTCAGACTTGCACCCATCCATTGACCACACTGAGCTTTAGTGTCCTCGGGAATTGCCAGCACCATCTCACACTGCTACCTTGTCTGCACCAAGAGATGCAAGTACTGAGGTATTTTGGAAACCTCATTCCTTGACTCTGCATTTCCCAGTCCTACAGAACTTGTGGGTTTTTTTGTTTGCTTGTTTTTTTAACTCCTCCTCCCAAGTTGCAACATCCTGCTAAGGATTTTTCTTTTGAAGCCTGCTTGCCTCCGAGAAGTGACTGTGCAAAAGTGGTGTCCCAGGAGCCAGATCTGCTGACTTCAGCCACAAAATCAAGTTGTCACAGCCTCTTCCTCCCATTAACCCTGCCAGTCTGCCCCAGGAGGAGAGACCAGGATTTTCTCTTCTGTGTATCAGCAGAATTACTCACCAGCTTGGTTTCATGCTCACAACTGGGGGGCCGTGGGAGCCAGGGAGAACGCTGTCTTGGCTCATGGTATCCGTGGGGAGTCTGCATGGCAAGATGTCAAAAATATTCAGTTTTCCCTGTGTGTGATCATGGAGGCAGTGTTTTTCGGACAGCAGGAAGCAGCAGGCTTGTGGGGTTTCAGAGCCAAGTGCTGTTTGAGCCTTTATACCAGCAAACGTCTTTGCTCAAGGCTTCCTGCTCCTCCAAGGGGCAGCCCTGTTTGCAGAGGACAGGACCTGATGCACACGGGTGGCTTAAAAAACCCACCGTGGCCAAACTCAGGAGTGTCACCTTTATGTTGGCCCCTACACCACGCAATGGGTGTCCCTGACCACACACTGCAGTTCCAGACACGGAATGCAACAATTGCTGTTCTCACATCTTGCTGCACTTGGCTGACCTGGGGTGAAGGCACCAAACCACCTCTGGGAGCTTTGAGGAGCACACACACAGTGCCTGTAATAGCTGACTACTCCTAGGCCCAGCCATCATTCCAGTTTGGGCAAGGGGAAGATGAAATAAAGCAGAACGGTAAGATTCAGCCCAAGACAATGTGGGTTATTGATCAGCTTTGAGCCTGGAAGTGAAGAAAAGCAGAATCTATCTCCAATATTAACCTCTTGTGCTGATTTGGCTTCCCCCTCTGCCAGCAACTCCAGCAGCATTTACCATGCCAGAGCAGCAGCTCCTCCACAAGACTGGTCTTACAGATGAGTCAGTGCCCGCTTTGAGTGCAGACACATTGGCAGAAGAGTTCTGGGACACAGGTGTAGCAGCCACATTAATATAATCTCTGCTCAGGACGGGGCATTATCTCCTTTTCTAATATACTTCCCAGCTTGAGATTCTCTGGGCAATGTGGAGTAATAAATTCAAAGCACGCATAAAGGAAAGTGTGACAAGAGCCTTTCAAGCTTTTCCAAGGAGATGCACCTGATAATCCACATTTAATGCTGTTTGGGATGATAAAACAAAGACCAAGGATGCTTCAAAGATAGGTAAAGCTCTCCAAGAACAGGTCTGGTAATTTGTTTTGCAAGGCAATCAAATAAGATGAAACTATCTAGAACAGTGTTCTGGCCTCTCTCCCCCTTGACAGCTCTTGTGTCCCATCACCACCCCCTCAGCCTATGCTTGCCAGCCCCTCTTGGAAATGGAGGCAGTCGTGCCTAAAATGCTGTGGCCCCATCACGCTACCAGTTTGTTACCAGTCCAGGAGAACCATCACTGCTTTCCAAAAAACATAGTTTTTGATGGGGGAGGAAGTGCCCATCCTGATCCCTGGTTTAGGATGGATCCAGAAGTTGAGGCAAGGATTTAAGGAAGGACCTTTGCTGAAGGACTTCAGCTCTGAGGCTCTCACATGGCATCTCATCACACCACATTCAGGAGCACCAGGTGGGAACATCTTATCCCCTTCCCCTCTCTGGGGAAGATGAAGAGTGACATAAGAGCTGGGAAACATTCTCTGCCCGCACCAGCACTCAGAGATGCTTCCATCCCATGTTTCTCAGGACTGTGGAGCACCAGGGCTGTAAGGCATCAAACCCATCTGCAGCATCCCACGGTCCCCATGGAAACCTGGCACTAGTGCTTTGCCTGGTCCTTAACGAGAACTTCACTTCAAACTTTGTTTTCCTGGGCTGAAGTGGTGGAATCCACAGCCAAAGCCTTTGTCTACCTGCACAGAGAGCTAGACAGGCATAGCAGGAGGAATGCAAGAAACAGCTCCTGCCCTCTGCAAGGTCTCAGTGCAGATCTCCATCGTGATATCACATCTCGATTGTTATGCAGATATCTAGATTATAATTTAAGTCTCACATGCAGCCTCAAAACAGCCCTGCTTGTGGGAAACAAACCCAAATAATGGCGTCTTTTCTTCCTTTTCCGAGACTGGGCAAACAATGTTTCAACTGCTGCCCAAATAATTTTTCCAAGTTCTGTCTTCTTGCTTCATCATGGCCTTATAGGTTTCTTTTCTCCTGCCTTTAAATCCAGACAAGTCACTTGCAGAACAGGCTTCCTCTTAAGAGTCATTGATTCAAGACAAAACTGACAGAAAGCCCTTCCTTTTTTTTCCATCCACACTATTGAGATCAGGATTGAAGCCCCATAATTTAAGAAGCCGCAGCTGATCTACTCTGCAAGATGGCAAATAAGTAAATCTCAAATCGAGGGAGTTTTGGAAAGGTGGAGGATGTCAGAAAGCCCTGCTTAAATAAAAATTATGATAATACTTTCAGGAGGAAGAATAATTGGTGAAATGACAAGGAGACATTGAAAGAGACACAGCAGCTCACAGATGGAGCCAGGAGGATAGGGGAGGAAAGTCCCTGCCATGGAAAGGTATGGATATTTCAGTCATTGACAAATACTCAATAGAGGTGGGTCAGAGAAGATGTAGTTGATGTCTTGGAGAAAACAGAGATCTCTGGTATTTCTTTTATTCAAACAAATGAGTTTCAAGTGTGAGAACTCTTTGTATTGTCTCATTTTGGGAGCATTTTCCTGACGATGAGAACTTTCAGACCCAGGTCAGTGGCATCCCTCATAAACCACTCAATAGATGTTCTCAAATCAGGCTCAGAAGCTTCCCCCTGCTCAGCAAATACTCAACCTTCCCACAAGGTTGAGTGGCCAAGGCCACAAAAGGCTTGTCCAAGCCTTAAACTGTGAAGATGATTCAGCTTTACTCCTGTCTGAGAGGCAGCAAACATCCCCCTGCTTGTGGAGAGTTCAGCAAGTGCATCTCTGTGCCTCCTGAGGCTGCAGGAACAGTCAGCAGTGACTTGGTATTGTGCTGAGGATTGTGACTGCTTGTGCGGACAAGTTTATTCTGGTAAAGAACTAAAGGCTTGTTTAGAATGTGAAAAGCGCATGGAAAAGCCCATGTATCCCTGCATGTGTCTGTGTGCACAGACAGACAGATGCATGCAGGGGGAGGTACTGACCGCTCTTATGGCTCCTTGCAAGGAGCTGTCCTGCAGATATGGAGAAGTGTTTTTTCTTTGCCTTGCTGCTTTTCCCTAACAAGCAGGGTGAGTGAAGCCACGGAAAGATGTCTCAGGCTGGCAGGTCAGATGATGCTCCAGGCAGGCCAGAGAGCCCCCAAGATTTCTTGTGGTGTCCCACACTGGGCTTAGTGCCACTCTCCCTGTGCTAACAGCACCAGGCTGGTAGGACCCACCACATCCACGGTTCCTCCAGTCTGCCAGCTTGGGCATGTTCCTGTCAGGATTTGTGGGAGACCTACAAGGCTGCTCTTGTCCAGCTGCGGGCTCATAGCAGGACTTGGCCCTCCCAGGGACGACATCCCCCTCCTGGGAGTAGACATCCCATCTTTCTAAGTGTAAACTATAACTTAAAAAGCCATTGTCTGAGAGCCTGTCCAGTCTCTTTCTTGGAAGAAATACACCGGTCTGCCTCAGTCCTTCCTGTCATAGTTAGGGCACCAGCTCTTTGCTGAACCCTGCTTTTCACACCTACGCTTCATCTCCAATTAACAGCTGCCAAAAGAGTTACCCAGGAGGAGGCATTGCTCTGCTCACCATTACCTGCCTACCCTCCACCCCTCAGCTCAAGGGTGAGCCTACACCTCCAGCCCTGTCCCACATCCCTTGGACCCTGCACCTAACCCTATGTGCAGCCAGCAAACACCCATGCCCTAGCCACTGGTGGTGGCTTGCCTCCCCCATCACATCTCTGGAGACAGTGAGATGGCCAGCTACTGGTCCCGAGCCAGTGCTGCTTTTTGGCTTTCTGAGGATGTAGGGGAAAAATCTCCACTTTGTAATGGGGAAGAACAGGATGGAAGCTGGGAAGAGCCTGAACAGCATCTATTTTGAAAATCTGCTTAGAATGTGTAGGAAATATCCTTTACTTCCTTTACAAGCCAATAGAAGCTACTCTGAGACTCAGGTACAGCACCAATGCATTTTTGCAAGAGGAGGAAAGTGCAGGCCAACTCCTGCAGTGCTTCAGGCTAGATAGACGTGGTTGGAGAAAATCTGATGAGTTTTAAGTCTCGATCAGAATTTGAAAATATGTGGCAAAAAAAGCCTTCTACAGGATTAGTTTGATCTCACCCAACTTTCATCAGACCCCAGGCCACTCTCCATTGGCCAAGAGACTAAATTACTTTTCCCTCAAGTAATTTCATGAAAGCACAATGCTGGCTTCAGTTCTGCTGAGCTAGCCAGATCCTGCATGGCACCTTCCTGGCTGTGGAGTGCAACAGCCCACGGCAGCAGGTCCGAGAGAGTCTGGAGGATGCTGCCAGGGGTCACCCACAGGTGTCAGGGACAGACACCCCAGAGTGGGCAAGGCAGAAGTTACCTGCACTGAATATCCAGAGTGGAGTCTGCCATTCAAGCAGCCTTGGATGACTGAAAGTTTTCTGGATTCACAAGGCTTTCAAGCTTTAAGGAAAAATCACCAACTACTGTAAGAGCCAGTTTTATTGCACTTGTAAGGAAATACAGAAGAATCTCCTAAAAACTGTTAACCTCCAGAATTGCTCAATTTCATCATTTTAAGAAAGCGGCTGTACTGCATTTCTCTACATCTACAAGAATGAATTAATCAAGCAGACAGCAGCTTTCAGCAGAGTAACATGAACACTTCTTTGCTTCAATGCAAAATCCAGTTCTGATTCATGGAGTCAACATTAAGCCATTGCAAAAAAGAAACCTGCCTCTTGCTGTTGCTTATATTTGGAGTTTATCCAGTTCTTCACAGCCTGGTGTGCAGTGGTTTTATCTCCCTCCTGTCCATCACCCCTAGAGTTAGATTCTGCTGTGAAAGACTGGGGTATAATTTTATTTGAGGCTTTCTCAGGAAAGGACAGAAATGCCCATCAGCACCGAGAAGCCAGAGAGCATGGGGCCCTCCTACACCCTGGAAAATGCAGCCCTGAAGGGTGTCTGCCAGACAGGACCACTGCTCAGAGACAAGCCAAACTTGTTCGGAAATCCAATGCCAGGACCACTGGGTGCAACCCACAACCAGTCCATTTTCATCACTGAGCTAAAATTAGCTGGTTTTGTAAGAAGTGGAAAGACTTACAAATAAATAAATAAAAACTGAAATATATTTCCAGCAGTTTCACTTTCCCACGGCACAGCCTTGGGAATGGGTGCCATGGGTTCATGTACCCATCTTATGAACCTGACAGGATCCCCAGAGCAATGCAAAGGAACCTGCTGCATCCCAGAAGTGGAGAGCCACTCATCCAACTCACAGCACCCCTCAAAGTATGGAAATTGCTCATCAAATCTAAATGGTATGACCCACCACCCTGGCTACTGGGACAGATGTGCCTGGGGAACCTCCCTGACACTGTCCTCACAGCAAAAACCAGGAGCATTGAGAGGGGAGTGGAGCTTGGCAGGAACAGCTCTGCCTTAGAGCTAGCTGCACCTGCCAAATCTGTGCCATGGCAGCATGGCATCTGATGGGAAAACGCTGGACTGGTTCCTTGCCAGGTGTGCCATGGCAGCATGGCATCTGATGGGAAAACGCTGGACTGGTTCCTTGCCAGGTGGAAAATGGGAGCATTGCAATGACAATGCAAAGAAACTTGTACAAAATTAAACCAAGCCAGGCTCCAGGTAAAGCCATCTCTCCCCATTATCAAAGCCATGGAGACTCACCTTAAAAAAATAAAGCCTGGTATAAAACCAGAAGGATGCAAATGCAGGACCCAGGCATGCTTCCTCTCAAATCCTCTGCATTGCATAATGACCCAAACAAAATGAGCATTCCAGCTGCTCTTGCAACATCCCCCCCACTCCTAAGCTGGCAGACATGGCAACAGAGAATTGGGCCCCCTGTTTGCAAAGCACCTTGTGATGTTCTGATGAAAGGGGGCCAGGGAAATTCAAACTCCTTTTATCACTTCCCCACCAGCCCTCAAAAGTGGTTAAAGAGCAGCTTAGCCAGGCTTGTTTGGACCCTTCAAGCCTTCCCAGAGCACTCAAATTAAATTTTTTTTAAGGTTTTAAAAGCCCATCTGTGCTCCTGGCCCTTTAAGCCAAGTCCCAAGCCCAGATGGAAATTTTAAACCCCTGCAAAGAATTGGTAGACAGAGCTGCTGGTGGTACACCCTGCTCTGCAATGGCATAACCACATCTCTGACCAAGCATGTCCATATGGAGAGCCTCCTCCAGAGCCAGTTTTAGCTGCAAGAAAATGGAGAGAGGCTGTAATGATTCCTAGATAGTTTGATAACCAGGGGTCTCACCCCTAAAGGACCCCGCCCTGTTGTATCTGATGTTTTGTGTTTCTGTTCTCTCATTCAAACTCCCTGAACAGCTAGAGAGCAAGGCAGTTGGCCCTAGTGCCTCATGCAGTTAGTGGATGATTACATCCAAAACCCACTTTGCACATTTTCTAGTTCACTTCTTCATGTGGACTTCTTCTCCCCAAAATAGGTAAATAAATGAATAACTAACTAACTAAACAACTGGACTGAAACCCGAGCCCAGCATTCCTGTGCCAGCTGTGGAATAATGCTTGTTTGGCTAGAACGCTCTATGAAACACCCTCAGCATCAGGATGGGTTTGGAGCACAAAGAGGCCTTGCTTCCAAATTCAACCACATCACTGCACATGTGGGTTCAAGAGCCTATGAAGTGCAAGTTGCTTTGAAAAGTAACTCATCTGCTTCCCCTGTATAAAGCACATCCCTGGTCTCTTTCAGAGATAAGGCAGAAGCCAGAGGGACCTTCCTGTGCACAGCCAGTGAGATGTAAAGGGCTCTATCTACAGCCCTTTATTTAATTTACAGATCTGTGCATGAAGAGGCAGGAGGCAAAGCTTTAAAACTATCTGAGCCTCCAAAGTCAGGAGGAAGAGCAAGCCTGAGGCTTTCACAAGAAGTGGGAACAGAGCATCTCTTCAGATTTGGAGAACAGAGGCTTTCTGGATAGGCAACAAGCCACGCAGCAACTCCCCAAACTCAAGACACTGAGAAAACACACCTGAGGTTTGCTTCCTAACCAGAGAAAGTAGCTTGGTTTGTTTACTGAAAAGATTTGGAAAATCCCTTCCAGCTCAATGGCCACTGTAGCAGAGTGATCCCTTTGAGAGATCCCCACACCATCTCCTTTTTATACTGGATGGGGCAGACACCACTGCATGGCCAAAATGAGTGCTTTCCCCACAAAGCCAGGCTTACAGAAACCCTTAGCTCAAGCGTTGCAAGCAGCATCTCTCCAAAGCGCAGGGGGAATGCGAGTCTGGACAGGTTGAAGGAAGCTTTAGAGCTTTAGGGGGAGAGAAAAAAAAGCTCACAACTGAGCTTAATCACTAATTCAGCAGGTTTCTGGAAAAGCAAACTTCACCGCGTGCTGCCACTCAGCGCTCACACCTCTGTGCAGAACTATGTGCCTGGTGAGGCTGGATACGTCCCGTGTGCTGGGCGCAAGCTGGCAGTGCCCTGGGATAACGCCAAGCATGCCGAGCCCACACGCATGAAGACATACGAGGCACACTCATTCCTTGAATATCTGATAACTCCTGGGATCCTTCTAACTCTGTTTATTGCCTCCAGCAGCCTTTGTTTCTGATGTGAGAAGATAAACAATGGGAATTGTCTTAATCCTAAAGGCAAAGAATAAAAAGCACTGAGCGGGGGACGATCCTTTTATCATGATACATTTGCAACATCAAAAAAAGCTGACTCCCTTCCTTTCAAACGCACTGAAATGTATCTGCTTTTTCTCCCCTGTTGGCAGGAATGAGCCCTCCACTCTCTGCTGCCGAGCCCCCCGCGCCCACCCTTGCTCTGCCAGCACGGACGGCTGCACACAGTCCTCCCCGACTACTGCAGCGAATCACCCCTCCGCCTCGCCTCCCAAATCCTATCCCAGCTGCGTGCGGCGCCGGGGACCGAGGGGAGTCCCACTTCTGCGCATCCGTGCGGGGCAGCTTGCTGACCTTACTCATAAAATCCCCGCTTTCCCCTGTGCCTGTCCCAGGGCAGCCGAAGCTGCTCGTCTCCAGAGATCTGCCATCATCCCACAGAGCTTCCTCTGCAGGACTTTTTCCCTGAAGGAAAAACACTCCCACAGTTCCCAATATACCTTCACCAGAAGCATGACAGCTTAAAAGACCACCTTGATAGCTGCTATGATCCACCCACCAGTTGCTGGAGACGTGTGGCACGCAAGTCGTTCCATCTGGCAAAGGAGGAGGGGAGAAGGACTAAGCACTAACGCATCCCAGGCAGCCACCTTTTCCCACAGGCAGGACACTCGGAGAGTGCCGCTGACCTGGCGCTTTCCCCAGGCATGGGGGAGCATCGTCCAAACGCCACCCACATCTCACCGCCTCCAGCGAGCCAAAATCTAAAGGCAGGTGAGATGGGAGCCGTATCCGGATGCAGAGAGGACTCCTGGCACGGGGGATGTGTGCCCACCTGAGCACCTGTGTTGGGAAAGGTACAAGACACTCGGGATCTTTCATGCAGACAACCCCAGCAACTCCCTATCCGGCGTGCTGTACCTGCCCCTGCCGACAGAAATCCATGAAGGTGAGACGGAGGCGGCCCATGCTCCAGCTGGAGAGCAGCTCTGCAGCGTGAGTGCACGGGAGTTCGTTGCCGTCAGCCGGCAACACGGGCAGCACGGGAAGCACCATCTCCAACCAAAGCAGATTTATTAGGAGGAACGATGCCTTCGTTCAAAGTTAGGTGGGAAAGTGCTGTCATGCTCCATCCCCTCTGCCCCGGGGAAGGGGGAAGGGGGGTGTCCTCTTCAGAAAGCAGTCCCACCGCCTTGGCAAACACGTAGGAATTTTCCAGAACGATTTCCACCCCTGTTTACCTTACACATTATTTCAGTGTTTGTTCAGCGGGTTCCCGATGTCATCGGGCTCCTTTGCAGAGTGCAACAGCCCCCCGACACCCGTCTTCCTACCGGGAACGGGGGGCCGAGGCGTGGGTAGCCCTGCTCGCTGCAGATCCCCGGGCCCAGCACGTTTGGCTGCCCCAGCTCTGCCAAATCCTCCCCTGGACCGCTGGCCCTCGCGTGGCATCTCGCCAACCCCCAGGCCCCGCTCCGACCCGGTGCCCCAACCTCCGCCCGTGATCCCGGCGTGATCCGGATTCATAACTTAAGGACAAAAAACGGGACGGGGGCTAGATAACCAGCCCCTATCCCATCAGCCACGATAACACACCGCCACTGAGCGGCTGGGGAGAGTCGGCATCCCCTGCCGCCCACCTGCCTGCGGATGAGGGTTGCGACCCCACCGCCACGGCGGCGAGGGTCAGCGGGGACAGGGGACCGACGCGATGGCGACGGGCGCCCGATGCCCCGCCGGGGACCGAGCAGCGTCGCTACGGGGGGTCGCGCCCCGATGCTGCCCAACCCCGCGGCACCTGCTCCGGGCCTCCGGGGCTACCAACAAGTGGCGGCGTGTCCGTGTTCCCCCCCTCGCCCCGCGGCTACTCACAGCCAGTTGCTGGCGTTGGCCGAGAAGGTGGCGAGGATGATGAGCAGCAAGGAGCGCAGAGAATACTCCGGGCTCATCCTGGAGAGCAGGCGGGGTGAGACTGCACGGAGCCAGCGGCAGCGGCGGCAGCGGCCCCGCCGCCCCACGCCCGGGGCAGCCGCCG
>VZTX01035447.1:0-21915 GCA_013400915.1 Pardalotus punctatus | reverse complement strand
CCCGCTCCCCCCGCTCCGCGCGCCACCGGCCCCGCGTGCCGGGTGGGGGCGGGGCGGCGCAAGATGTCCGCCACGCGGGGCCTTTGTGCGCGCGCCCCGCCACGTGCCCCTGACGCGCCGCTCCCTCCCGTCCTTTCCCTCTGCCCATTCCCGCAGCAACGAAGGTTTTGGGAACAGTGAAATGGTTCAACGTGAGGAACGGTTACGGCTTCATCAACAGGTGAGCGCTCGGACGCGGCGGGCCCTGTCACGGGGAGCTCCGGGAGGGGGTGCGGCGCTCGAGTCGTGCGGGTGACAGGCCGGGCGGAGGTCGGCGGTGACTTTGCCGCCTCTCGCCCTGCTCGGTAGAAGGAGCTGGTGAGGTGTGCCCTTTCTTCACCCCGGGGTTTCTGACCCGCCCGGGGCTTGCCTGGTTAACTTTCGAGTCCTTTAACCTGGGCAAGAGCCACGCTCTCGAAGCGAGTCTGTTTTCACGGTGATGTGTTTTACATTATGGTAATTTCTTTTATGGTGTTTCGGGGTTGTTTTTGTTTTTTGGCTTTTTTTTCCTCTTAAGGATATGAAAGTATACTGGCTGTCAGCACACGCAGTATTTGTTTAAACTCTGCGTGAAGTTCAGTCAGTGCAAGCAAAAATTGCTTTTAGTACTTGGTAGTTCAAACATGCTCTCATGAGGACACCCTCAACATGTGGGGAAACGAGCAAAAGGAGCACAATTCACATTGTCTAGTGCCACACTGAAGTGTATGGACGGGTCTCATGAAACAAGTGCCTAGAAGATTCTTTTTATGACAGTAGTTGACGAGGAAGAATAATTTGAATGCTACGGGAGTTGTGTAAATACCTAAAGTAGGCCTCTCAGGGAGAGAAGTCCTGGAAGTGCTCTGCAAACCAGTATTCTAAGAATGGGCAGTTCGTGGCCCTGTTGGCTGGGGGGACCCTCCCCGGGGTGTTGCCAGAGCTGTTTCCCTTAATTCCTGGTACTTAAACTCCCCAGTCTCAGAATGTGGCTGAAAACTGGGGAATCCTCCTTTAGGGCAGCAAGTATAGTGTTATTATTGGACCTTTTGTATATGTTTTGTTTAAGCACTGCCTTTTTGAACTGCCTGTTACTTTATGAAATAGTCTGAATTGTCCGTCAAGCTCCTGAATTAGTTTAGGGTGTGCAGCTTTACAAACTTGCCTCCCCATGTGCCTAGTTTGCATTGTTCACGCCATGCTTCAGCTCCCAGTGTTGTTCAGTCACCAGTGCCGGGAGCTGTCGTGTCTTTGGCCTTGGAAACGCCTCCCAAGTCCCAGCCACAAACCCCACCTCGAGGGAAGGCTTTTCCTGTTCCCTCAGTAGTGGAAATGTTTAGTGATGTCAGTCAAGCGAGGAAGCAGCAGCAGCTAGTTAAGACATCTGAGTGGCTTCCCCTGTCATTACTTTGGCAGCTGTTTAATCCCCGAGGTTGCCATTTTTAATGAGAAACCCAGCATGATCTCGTATTATCAAGAGATTAGAGCCTGGTAACTGAAGGGGAGGACATTTCCTCAGCTCTGGAATCTTTGCCTGGTTACAGGGAAGCTGTGCAGGAGCTCCTGCCCTTGCATGGCTCTGCTTTAGCCAGGTCTGCCTGCAGATAAAATGGGCTTTGGAACTGAAATCGGCTTTGATGTAGATGCATGCTCACTTCAGATATTTTCTGTGTGTTTTTAATGTTAGAAGGGTGATTCTGTTCTAAAATAGGAGTTTGAATTCTGGGTCTTTGACAATTATTTCTCATGTTGGCCAGGATAACAAGTGGATGTGCAAAAGCTGCTGGCTTGGTCTGTATCACAACTGGAGCTGCACTGTCTGGCTTGGTATTTGGTGCCCTGCTGGACTTGGTATCTTCTTAGTCTGTCTGCTTGTCTGATTCCTTTTTTAAATGTATTTTTGTGGATAAAAGATGTGAATGGAAGAGTGGCTTAGTGCAAAGGTCAGCTAATTGGTTTGTTCGACCTTCAGAATGTGTGTTTCTCTTGTATGCTTCCAAATTTTCTTTGAGAAGGTTATGATTCTGCTGTTCCATAATCCACACAGCAGCATGCTTTGCTGCTTCCAGATCTGCTTGCTGGAAGACAGCATTGTGGCCAGTGGCAAAAGACTGTGAAATGGCCTGGTGTGTTTTTTTCACTTGACTCTGAGCTCTCTATGACCCAGTCTCACAGAGTTCTGTCGAGCCAAAACTCCAGTGTCTTCTTGAATGGAAACTGCTTTGCAATAGGACTTTAGAAACAAGTATCTGGTCTGGTTGCCCAAAATTCAATTTGGGCAAAAGTACAAGGTATCCATGCTTGTGGATGAGCACTTCCTACCACTGTTTCTCAGCTAAGGATGAATTAAGGTTCTCAGCATTTTTACTAGAAACATGTTATACTCGTGTAAAGGCTTTCTGCTTTTGGACATTGTGTTTTGAAGAAGAGTGTTTCAGGTTTGTCTTTGCAAGGGCTTCTGGGTGCTGCATCGTGGGCCTTTGGAGATGAAATCAGAGTGGCTCTGCTCTGCTGCCTTTTGGCTGCCTTTTCCCAGTAACCTCTGAGGCCTGTAGGCATCAATTGCAAGAGGAGACAAGGGGACTTACTTTTACTGGCTGTGTTTGACAGAATAGGTGTAGCTTGCATAGAGTTTCTGGAAAAAGCTTAATTGTCAATTCCCAATTTTAAAGCCAGGGGTGAAGAGCACCTGGCTTTATCTTACTAAAAACCAGCCCAAGTGTTCTGTTACCTGAACTGTCTAGTTCAGAGCACATTTTCACACCAACTTACTTATGTCTTTAACCAGACATTCTAGGAAATAAAAGCCACCTTCCTGTTGATTCAAACTGTTCTATGCAGTAGTGAAAGTAACAATGCAGTGAGGTGGGTTGGTGTGATGGGAGCTGGGATGTCAGTGCTTCGGGAGTCGGGGAGATGGCTTGTGCAGCTCTAACCAGCATGAGGGTGTCTGTGTTGTTTGTACCTCTTCAGACCAGAATAGAAACTTCTGACTGAAACTGGTACTGGGCTGTGGTTGTTTGGGCTCATGGCAGTTGCGGAAGTTCTGCCAGGGTCATGCTGAAGGATGGATGCTCTTGGGTCCTTGTAGATACAGACCTGCACTGTTTTCTGTTTCTTGAGTTGGGTGACAGAGGCCCCTGCTGCCTTCAGGGGCAGCTGGTGTTGTTGTTCCTCAGGTGAGGGAAACCTTTAGGCTGAGGGGATGTGAGGCTCCAGAGGCAAGGGGCAGAGCTGCTTCCAAAGCTGCAGTAACCAGTCTTCCACAGAGCACTGCTGGGAAGGAGTGAGTGGTCACTGCTGAGTGTTCAAACATCTGCATTGGTGGGATGTGAAGGATAGAGGGGTGTGCAGGAGTGAGGAGGAATGTGCCTTACTGAACCTTCAGCATGTGCTTTGTGTAAGCTTCCTGCTGTTCTCTTTTCTGCATGCAGTAAGCTGGTAGGAGCTAGTTGAGAGCAGGTTGAGGAGTAAGGCTGGTGCTTAAAGCCTTTTGTGATAGATCTGCATTTTGGCTCCATACCAAACAACTGAATTTGTAAGTTACTATGCATTTCATTCACAAATTTCAATTCCTTGTTGTCTTGCAGAAATGACACCAAGGAAGATGTGTTTGTCCATCAGGTAAGATTTCCTTGAAACTGAAACATATGCCCTCTCAGAAACTGACTGTGCCTGACCCATTTAAGTAGGATTGAAGTTGTGGAAGAGCCTTGCATTTTCGCTGTTACTTCAACACAAACAGCTAATTCTCTGTAGCATTGTAAATAGAGCCTGTTTGCACTCCAGGGTTTTGCATGTCCACATGATGGTACATAGGCCTGAGCAGGTGGATGGTGTACAGTGATGAGAATTGCACTGGCTGCCAGTGTGGGCATGGGCATAACTACTTGGAGTCTAGTCATCTTGTGGATTCATACAGTCGTTAAGTAAGATCTGGAAATGAATTAAAGGCTTGCAGCAGGGAGAGGAATTAATTGAACTGTAATAGGGATGAAGTGCCAGTGAAGCTTTTTTTTTCCTGGGCAAAATTATAGATTTTATTGCTCTAGGTGTTCAGTGAAAGTTTACAAACATTTTAATAGGGGCTTTTCAATTTAACTGATATGTATCCTTAGATATAATGTATGGCAAACAGGTAAACCTCTGGAAAATAGCCCAAGACTGCGCACCACACCTGTGTCTTACTTCATGGAGCAGGTTTGCCTTAGTTTAGTTCTTTGTCTGAATTGCAAGGCTGTGATCAGCAATTTGCTTTTTGCCCTTTCTGACTCAGGATCTTGTCAGTAAGCAGCCCACAAAGAATTCTTAGTGGAGCCTGGTTTACTTCTGGCATTTAGGATTGCATGGGTCATTCTTTTGTGTCAAGTTAGGGATATGCTACTGATGTTAACATAAAGGAAGGGAAAAGCAGTGCCTGGAAAGTTTTGTGCTTATCCTCTCTCACCTTCTTGCTTGTTCTTTGTCTAAATTACCAGCTATTAGAGGCACTGGTTTGTGAGAGGTTATACGTACCCTGAGGGGAAGCTTTCAGACCTGATTTGCAAGTAGGGTCTCCTGTAAGTGACCTTGACTTCCTGGTCATGTTACAGGACTTGTCATGTAGCTACTGTCTATGTTTCTGAAATCGCAGTTTGGTAATGATTTGTTTTAGTGTAATATTTTTTACAGTAAAACAGTTATAGGGATCTAATCTGAAAGAAGTCAGCTTGTTTGAGAAGTTCCACCTGTGTATGCTTTTCTCCATCCCTGTTACATAGCTCAGGTATCACAAAAAGCTGTTGGACTGGCTGCTGTTGTAATAAGGCTTTCCCTAAAATCACTGTTGTTTAAACTGAGACTTGTGGGCAAGTTTTGCCATTGTTTTTTCTTTTCCATTTAGGGGGAAAAAAATTTAATCAAATTATGTGGCAGTTATTTTTTGTTAAAGTTGTTAAACTTGTATTGCTGTTCAGTTAAAGTGTTTGATAAGCAGTACATGGCTGAGCATGGTGCGTATCGAGTATTAGCTCATCTGTTGAGGATGTCATCCAGTACTGCAGAGCACCAAAAATTGAGTCTGTTCTAGTAGCATTGTTTGATAGGCAGCCACTGATACAGAGGATTGCCTGGTGCTGGCACTGGGAAAAGCCAATCCTTGGTATGCAGTAGACAGCTGGAGTAGATTTAGGATTAATTGGTTAGTTCTATGGTAGAAACTGGTGTTGGAAGCCTCAGAGGAGGAGATTTCTTGATAGCTGGCCATTATTATGTTTACAGAGTATGGAACACAGAAGCTGCTGTGTCCTGTGGTGGTGTGGGAAATAATGGAGGGCTGCGAATCCGAGAGGGTGATTGGAAAGGCTGATATATTGGTGTATATGCTTCAGAGGAATGTATCATAGTGATGCTGAATCCTGAACTCTAATTAGGAATCCTATGGCCAGTGTGTGGTGTGGGAGTTTTCCTCTTTGTTTTCAAACTGCTTTTTTAGCCAGTAGACAGCATGTTGACAGTTGCTTCCAGTCAATGGTAAAGTTGTTGCACATTTCAAATAATCCACACTGTAATACAGGTACATTTTATGACTTCCTGTATTTTCCCAATGATTCAGTTGCCTTTTCAGGAGTGCAGGTCTTTCTCCTAAGATAAAAAATTTGAGTATTTAGTAATCTTTAAAAAAAAAAAAAAAAGTCTTCCTTTGTATTCTTATGCTGTGCCTGCACTGTTGTGTTGTTAGACTGCCATAAAGAAGAATAACCCCAGGAAGTACCTCCGCAGCGTAGGAGATGGAGAGACCGTGGAATTTGATGTGGTTGAGGGAGAAAAGGTAAACACTTCTCTCGGGTGTCAGAGTGCACATGGAAAACTCAGATTGCAGGCTTTGGTGTGGTGCCTGTGGTTTGAGTTGATGCCTGGTGACATCCAAGGAGGTGAATGGTTGGTTTTTCATTGCTTCACAATGTGTATGTAAATCATTGCTTGGTACTAGACAGTTATGCTGTAGCTGGTGGGATGGTGACTGTTTCTCTAATGCTATCTCCACTCCTTAGGGTGCAGAGGCAGCCAACGTTACAGGACCTGGTGGAGTTCCAGTGCAGGGCAGTAAATATGCAGCAGATCGTAACCATTACAGACGATATCCACGTCGCAGGGGTCCTCCACGCAACTACCAGCAAAACTACCAGAATAGTGAGAGTGGGGAAAAGAATGAAGGAGCAGAGAACATACCAGAAGGTCAAGCCCAGCAACGCCGTCCCTATCGCAGGCGGCGGTACCCACCTTACTATATGCGTAGGCCCTACGGGCGTCGTCCACAATATACCAACCCTCCCGTGCAGGGAGAGATAGTGGAGGTAACATTTGCCTGACATATGATGCTAAACGGGCTTGGTTGCTTTGGAGCAGGGTGATGGGCTGCACCTTTTGACAGTTATGTAGGTACTCCAGATGATTTTTGTAAGGTTTGGCAGTAACATGAAGCTGAAGGTCTTCATGTTACAGATTCTGAAAAATGGTGTTTCAATTTATATTCAATTTATATGATTAACTGGAGACTTCTCCATTCTGTGCACACTTGTTCCCTAGAACTGTTGCCCACCTTGACTGAACTGACACCCTTCCAGCTCCTTCCTCACAGTGTGATGAGCTGTGGTGTTAGCACATTTCTGCTTGGGGCTGAGGGCGTCTGTGGCCTGATGTCTTGCAGGGTGCTGACAACCAGGGTGCAGGAGACGGCAGACCAGTCAGGCAAAACATGTATCGGGGTTACAGACCAAGATTTCGCAGGTATGCTGCAGATCAGCTGCTCGCTTTAGTCTTGTTCACCAACAGGGCCAGGACATGGCGATGCTCAGGTGCTGCATGGTTAAAGCCTAGCTTGACTTTCAGGGGTCCTCCTCGTCAAAGACAGCCTAGAGAGGATGGGAACGAAGAAGATAAAGAGAACCAAGGGGATGAAACCCAAAGTCAGCAGCCACCTCAACGTCGGTACCGCCGTAACTTCAACTACCGACGCAGACGCCCAGAGAACCCTAAACCACAAGATGGCAAAGAGACGAAGACAGCCGAACCACCAGCTGAGAACACGTCCGCTCCCGAGGCTGAGCAGGGCGGGGCTGAGTAAATACCGGCTTAACATCTCTACCATCATCCGGGTGCGTGACCAGGGGTCTGGGGATGCCGTTTGCTGACTGACTTTTTCTTTTGATAATTTCTTTTCATTTGTGCCTTACAAGGTTTGGACTCTTATTGCTCATGTGTGCTGTAACTGGTCTGTGAGTGTGCCTGCAGAACCCAACTGCCGGGCTTTGTTGCGTCAATGCTGACTAATTGGGAGCACTTAGTTACAATCTTTAATTACCATTGATGGAATACTGTTACACTTTAAATTAAATCTTGGCTGTGTTCGGTAGTTCAGGCTTACAGCAGGCTCTGCTCCCCAAGAAATTCAAGCAGTGCAAGTGTAAAGACTTGAAAGTAGTCAGGAGAAACGTGTGCTGGGATTTACCAAGCTCCATCAGTGCCTGCGCTGAGTCTCCACAGAGAGGTGGATGGCATTGAGACCTCGGCATCCATTTCTACAAAGTTGATGCAGAATTAGGAGGAGTGTCTCAGGAGCAGCTAATCAAAGTGCTGGAAAAACTGGTAGAAATGGTGCTTTTGTTCAGTGTGTGGGAGCTGTGGTTGCAGTGCTGAGGTGTGGGCTTTGGAGGGTTGTGTGCTGGGCAGGGGCCAAAGGCTGGGTTAGTTGCAAAGGAACCTGGCTGCGACTGGGGCTTGTTTGGTGCTGACTTCTGAGGGACAGTTCTGCTAATTTGGGAATACTTCCATTGCCAGGACTCTACTTGTTCTGCATTGCCTCCCACCCATATGTGTATCCCATTCCTTTTGTCACTTGCTCCTTGGTCATTACTGGGAGGGCAGGAAGAGGTAGGAGCAGACTGAGTGGTCCCATTGATGGGATCGACAGGGGCTGCAGGAGCTGGGCTGGGAGAAGAGCTCTGTGTCAGCAGCAGCTGCAGCCTCTCCCAACTGTGGGAGCTTGGGGGGACTTGCTCTGCATGGGCTCGAGTGCTTCATGTTTGACTTGCAGATGGATCATTTAGTCCCTGTCCAGGCCTTGCTGCAATGATCTCTCTGCACTTGTTGTGAACATTTGTTGTATTCTGGTATTCATCTTGGTGGTCAACACCTCCTAGATGAATTCTTAGATCATGGGCTTTAAAAGGATACCACAATGGCACCTTGGTTCCTCTTGCTGTCTGGGAGCATTGGAGAATATTGCATTTAGTTTCTGTGCTCTGGGCAGTGGCTGAATGTCAGCAGAACCTGGTGGAAGCAGCCCTCCCCACGACCAGAGGGATCCCTTTGGGTTTAAATTGACTGACTGCTCTCTCTGGAGTCCTTGGCATTGGTCCTGCAGGAAGGTGGCTGGTGTGGTTGCTGGGGGGGTGCTGACAAAGTGGTAGCTGGTGTGGGTTGTCCTGTGAGCATGTGACAGGCAGCTTAGGATGGATTTTTGATTTGCAGGTGAGTCTTGGTACACAAAGCATCCCTGTAACCCTCTGTCACCTGTCTGATCAGCCTCTTTTTTTCTCTTTTTCAGTTTAGTCATCAAAGAAAAGACTTTAAGAAATTAAGAAGAAAACGAAATTCCAGCAATAAGAAATGAACAAAAGAATTGGAACTGAAGACCTTAAGTGCTTGCTTTTTGCTGTTGACCAGATTACTAGAACTATCTGCATTATCTATGCAGCATGGGGTTTTTATTATTTTTACCTAAAGAATTCTCTTTTTGGAAATGATAAACACGTTTTTTAAAAGCCTGTTTTTTCTCAATATACCTTTAAAAGTTTGTAAATTGTTTCATATCTGGTCAAGTTGAGATTTTTAAGAACCTCATTTTTAATTTGTATGAAATATACGCCTGATTTTTTCAAGTCAAACTGCAAGCATCTGTTAATAAAGGTCTTAAAGAGTTACCATGTGTTCTTGGGTGTTTTAAACACTTCTGTGTGAAAAGCTTTTATGTTAAGTATTCGTAGAAGGTTTGGGAAAAAAATACTGCTTTACTCTTTAGGCATACAGGCTGGTGGGGTAAAACATAGAAAAATGAAAGTAAAAGAAACAGTGAAGATGCAGTTGAGTCACACTGGAGAAGGATGGGCAGGCACAGAGGGATGGGAGTGCCTGGTGCTAGCCTAGTGTGTTTGCTGGAGCAGCTTGGCTGTGCTCTTGCTGGACTACAGCACTTGGAGCACTGAGGTGGTATGAGGGTGCTTAAAAAAAAAAGGGGAAAAAAACCCCAAAAAATGGTAGGATCCCAGATTGGTTTGGGTTGGAGGAACCTTAAAGCTTACCTCATCCCATATCCTGCCAGTGGGGCAGGGACACCTTCCACTTGACCAGGTTGCTCCAAGTCGTGTCCGACCTGGCCTTGAACAGTTTGAGGGCTGGGGCAGCCACAGCTTCCCTGAGCAACTTGTGCCAGGTTCTAGATTCCAAGAAATCTCAAACTCATCACTGGGGCAGTGCTGTAGCACAATTGCTCATGAGTGCACTGTAATGCAGGAGCACAGAGATGGAGGTAGGTGTGCCTTATGCCAAAACAGGCTCTGGCTGCACTGCAGTGCCATGGTGAGAGCCTGGTGAGTGGGGGCTGCTCCCTCAGCATGGGGCTCACCCTGGTCTCAGCCCAGCTGTGCTGTGCTCTGACAGCACCCCTTAGAACCACTGCATAGCACCTGCAGGAAGGGGTGGCTGTCCAGGGACAGATTTTGGAACCTTTCTACATCCTAGTGAGCTCTGTGCTCTTAATCATTTTCCTGTGGGTTCCAGTGTCCTAACCATCCCAGGTGTCCCAAACAGTTCCAGTGCTCCAGGCTTTGCTCTCTCCAAGCACCTTCTGATGCTTCCACCTGCCCGTCCCCTGGCTGTGCTATCTGTGAGCATCCTCCCCTCCAGACACTGCTGTTTGACAGCAAAATCTCATCTCTGCTCCTCATTCCTGTCATTTTGTTCGGATTTCCTCCTTTCCCAGGTCCCTGGAGTGTTGCTGATGACCAGGACAGACTTGCCCCAGACATGCCATCCAGCAGAAGCATGAGAACCTGCAATAAACAACAGCTTTGCTGCCTTTTGGCTTTATGTCATGGGGCAGATGGCTCAAGAGGACCCTTGCAGCTCCTCTGGGTTTCGGATGCAGGTGCTTTGCAGCTTGGTTGGGCTGCAGGAGTGGGACTGAGTCTCTTCACACATACCTGTTTTGGGGACTGACTGATCCTGCAGCATCATCAGCTCGGGCCTGGGGCTTGACCTGCCACCTCTCAGGGTGACAGTGCTGGGGAGCTTCTGCTTGGCTTCCCTGTGCTCCGATGGTGTCTGTGTGCTGAGCTTGGGGTGAGAATGGAATGAGGCCAAAACCAGTATTCAGTAATTGAGGGTGGTGGGGATTGAATTGGTGGTGGTTTCAGGTTCTGGTTTGTTTTCATAATGGTTTGCAAGTGCAGAAAGATAATAATTCACTTGGAAAAGTGAATTGCCATTTTGTGTGAACTTAAAAACCTCACTGCAGGTAGAGTACCTCCATCAGGCTTCAGACTGACTCACCTCCTCGTGTCTGGCGTGTATGGCTTCAGTGTTCCTTGATCCCCCATGAAAACATTGATAACTAAGTGTTCCACACTCCTGGTTTTACCCAGTTTTTGGGCACAAATCTTGTGCTGCTGCCCTGTGTCATGCCCAGGGAAGATTTTCAGTGGGGCTGGTGTGGGAGGGACCAGGGCTACCAGCCACGTGGAGTCAGTGTTGCTCCATGCAGAAAAGACATCCCACTGAATTCCTGCAAAGTATGGGCTGAGCAATGTCAGAGGAGCTACTCTGCCCTGAGTGTCCTGACAGCTTTCCCAGGGAAGAGGGGTATCTTTTCTTAAAGCAGCACTTTTCTGGGATTTATTTTCATGAAACCTGGCTGGAAGTGAGGAAAAAACCCTTCTCTGACTGACTGCTGTACTGCTGTACACCCTCACTTTTAGCAGCCATCTGGCTGCATCAAAGCCTGGAAGCAGCTGCAGAAATGCCTCAGTACAGTTGCTGGTGCTTTAATGGGATCAGACTGGCAGGGAGAGCACCCCGTATGGAGGCTGGGTGTGGGAGGTGCCGCTGGACATCACACACGGGAATCCATGGCGTACATCTTGCTGGTGGCTATTCGGCTCTGGGGCTGGGTGTGCCTCTGGGGTTGACCCCAGCTGCTGCGGGCTGCCAGGAAAGAGTTGAGGTTGTGTCATGGCTGGCAGTTGCCAGGGTTACTTGGGCTTGCCACAGCATGGGGACAAGGCAGGAGAAGTGAACCGGGACAGCCAGTAGGGTTAACTTCCATCCCATGGGACCAGGCATAAGGATTGGACATGATGTGTGTGGAGGCATCCCCAATGTCCCTGATGGTGAGGCTGGATTTCAACCAGCACATCCCTGCAGTCACTGGCTCAGGCTTTGGCTGATGACAGGGATTCAGCTCCAGCACAGCTACAGCTTTGAGTGAACATCAGCACACCTTCACCAGTATCTGGAGGCCCACAGGTGTGGATGGAACCCTGCACCCTCTCCATGCCCTTACAGGGCTTATGGTGCCACTCACTCAGCCCTGTTCTGCCTTGTGTAGCCTCCCCAGTCAAGGGGCACAGGCTGGACACAAAGGGGTTCCCCTTGGTTGGGCTGGATCCTGCAAGAAGCCCCTGTGCCCCCTGAGCTGGTCCTTCCCCCATATCCCTGCAGGGCAAAAAGCTACTTGAGATAGGATGGGGTGGAATGAGGCAGACTGACCTGTGCAGGCATAGAAGCAGCAGGTCAGCAGGACAGATGCCACAAAGCAGCCAGTGGAGCCAGCCATCCCCAGCCAGCACGACCACCCAAAGTCATAGTGGACTCCCAGGAATATATTGTGTGACACCAGCATGGCCCTCTCCACATAGACGTCCACTGCATACCACACGGAGCCTACAAGCCCCAGGATGCCTAGGAGGAATGGTGGCTTGTTAAAAAGAACCATACAACCCCCCATGCTCCCCAAGGCCCTGCTGAGGGGGTGCCACTAGCTCCCCAGCATGCTCCCCAGCTCCCTGTGGGACATGAGGTCTGTCTGCTCCCAAGCTCTCCCAGCTACGCACTCCCAACTCCGAGTAGGACTCCAGCTCCATAGCACATCTTCAGTTTGACAGAAGGATCTTCCTTGAGGAATGTGATGCAGTCGAGCCCAAGGACCAGCGTAGCCAAAGCTAGGCCAGCCAGGAGATCCGCTGTGATCATCAGGGTCCGTGTCACCACGATCTTCACTGGGCAGGGAAGTTAAAAACAACCAGAAATGGGAATGAGGAATAATCAGAGGAACAGGTCTCTCCACTCCAGATTTCTGCCCATGTCCCTGTTAGAGTCACCCAGCTCACCAGTGGCCATCACACAGGAACCTGCCAACCCCATCCCTGCCATGGGCCAAGGGAAGGTGCTCAACAAGCTCATCAGAAACTTAATAAGGACTTAAACCCATGATTAGACCAGGTCAAGAAACCAAACAACTCAAGGTATACTCATCAGCACCTGGTATCAGCTGCTCAATATATTCTTGAGCACAAGACACTGCTGTCCACACTCTCTTCCTGCAAGTTGTGTAGCAGGTGTTTTGAACAGCAAATACCAAGTGAAAAAGAGCTGACATGGATCACATCACCAGCTGTGATTGCACTGTGTCCTGCAAAGCTTCCTCCTCCCCAGACAAGGTGACAGCTCCACTTAGTCCATACCGACTACTTTCCTTCTCCACTGCCTGAATCTGTGTTGTTCCATATCATGACCCAACACAAGGGCTTTCTGTGCAGGGCTTGATGTGCCCTGTGCAGGCCAAAAGAAATGTCCCTACCCTGATGTGACTGTCCCTCGGCTCTGGGCATGAGTCCTTGGCAAGTGGGAAATGTCCTTGCTCTGCCTGCAGCATGGTGGGTTGCAATTCCTAGGCTCTACACGCCAGAACATGTTTGTTGTGAAGTGGCACAGCTTCACAGCCTCTTTCCTGCCTGTGATGACCCCGTGGCAGGTCTGGCTGAACCCCTAGTTGCTGCCCAGGCCAGGCTATTGGGGCAGGAGACCAAGAGTAGCCCTAGGCTGGTGTGGTTGACTGACAAGGGGCAGGTGGGTGCAATGAAAATCACTTTCCCTCTTCCCTTTCAAGAAGACACTGAGCTGTGAACTTAAATGCCTCCAGGCCAGGTCAGGTCAGGTCAGCTCACCTGGGTGGTCAGCCAGAATGGAGTCATACTGGTCGCAGGTCCTGACCCCATCCTGCATGTTGGTGACACACTCCCTCCAAAGGCCCCGGCACTTGTGACTTACCTAGAAGCAGGAGAAAGGCACTCATGCAAAAAGCACCAGAGTGTCCCCAGCTTCCCAGGGACCTCCCAGCTCAGCAGGGCAGATTTCAGGCTCCCACCACTACTCCTGGACCTGTCCCAGTTACTCCCTGCTTATACCTGCTCTTTGTTTTCTCCTGCTCCATCTCTCTACCCCTATAATCCTCTAATCCTTCAACTCAAAAAGCAGTGGGTTTGTCCCACCATGTCCCTTTTCCAGTCCTGTGGAGACATGGTGCAACCTCATGGGTAGCAAGGCACCCACCTTACTCTCAGCTGCTCTCCTCGAGGGTGGTGGTTGTCTGCTCATCTCAAAGGTGGCCATTCTGCTCACCTTCCAGATGTTTTGTTTGCTCACCTCCAAGCTGTCATCAGCATTGACCATCCAGCAGTCCGTGCACGTGGCCAGGAGTAGGAAGAGTGTTGAGAGAAGAGCAAGCCCAAATGCTGTCACCTGCAGAGCTGCACTCATGGGGTGATCTGCAGGGGCACAGAGATGTTCACCAACTCTGCTCTGGCTACTTCCAGGCACCTGATCTTCCAAGGACAAAGTGCCACCAAGGCCAGGCATCCTCTGGATCCCTAGGAGTCATCTGGGCCCTGTCTCATGGTGCTCGCTGCTGTCAAAATGCTCTAATACCCTCAGCCAAGGTTGGGCCACCAGGTTTACATGTAGAGAGAGCTTCTAGGGACAGAGTAATTTTGTAGTGGAGACATTCCCACACTGGTTCCCTCTCTTCCAAATAGAAGCTGCCAATCATCAGTATTTGCCCTTTGGGAATCAGGAGCTGCTGGAAACCACTTTCAAATAACTGCAGCTATGAAAACCTGTGACCTGAGCATGTCACCAGAGAACCTCTAGAGACCTCCATCCCTGCCATAGGACTTGGTGGGTGCATCCTCTGCCTTTTCTTGCTTTTGTTTTTTATTCCAAGAGCTATGAGGTGTTGAACATCCAGGTTGGAGCACAAGCAAGAGTCCCATGGAGTTGTCCTAATCTGAAGCACAAGCCCAAAGAAGTATCTCCCATTCCAAGTAGGACAAAGGCTGCTGGGGTATGATGTACATGCCCTGGGGAGCTGCCAAGGCTTTCCACAGAGCAGAAGGGATGGGACCATTTGTTTTCCATCCTAGATGGATGTTTTCCATCCCTATATGAAGGGACTCTGCAGAGAGGGGAGCTGTGCCCAAGGTATGAGCAGTGGACATCTTGTCTGCAAACCCTGGGCAGGAATCTCACTTTGTCATATTTTGCAACCCAAAAAGCCAAATATTTTACTGCCTGAAGTTGCAACCACTGCAACAGCCCTTTGGACAGGGGTTCATACAAATTTGTTAATTAGCAAGACCAGATGAGTTTCTGAGCTATATGGGTTAATTACCATGAGATGGTAACTCTTCGTCATCACCAGGTTTGGTACCTCCAGCCAGAGACTGCCCACCCTGGCATGGCACAGGCTCCCTGTGGGGCAGAGGTGGGAAGGGGGGTCACAGTTCCCACACCCAGTGTGCCACATCTCCCCCCACATCCCCTCTTGAGATGTCACTGGGAGTAGAGGCATCACTCTCCCATCATCTCTGAGCACTTCCATCAGCTTCTCTCCAAGTGGGCAGTCTCTTAGACCCCAATTTACAGTATTTTTTTTTAATTCCCTAGGCTCCCTTCTGAACTAACTCTCCAGATCCTTATTGGTTTCTGCTAGACCTCAGCTGTTTTGGAGCCTTTGAAGAAAATCTGTTCAGCCACTTCAGTTATATGAGCAAGAAAGAAAAGGAAGAGAAAGAAATTCTTAGTGCTGGGAAAAATCAGCTCTAAACCTTGTTGATAATAAAAGGGGTTCGGGGGGAGCATTACCTTCACCGCAGGCTCATCCTTGTTGCAGTGGGATGATGACAGAATCTCTGTTGCTGATGATTTGGTATAGGGACGAGGGTCTGGAAGGCTTTTATGTGCCAATGGGGTTGGATCCTGACTCATCTAATGGAGTCAGGGATACACAGCACTGGCTGGAACTTGTGCTGAGCTATTTAAGGTTTGTCCAAGGTACGTCAGCTGGGCTTTGTGCTCTGAGACATGATGGGCATCCCTGTGGTTAGAGCACTCATAGGCTGGGCATGGAGCCTCCCCAAAAATGTCACGTGGAGAAACCTGTGGAAACCTGCTGGGAACTCTCCCCAGGTGGGAGACTGTGTCCTGGACAAATATCCCCTGTTTTTTAATTAGACCTTTCAATTACTGCGTAAGAATGAGTGGCCTAAGAGACTGCAGTGGCCTAAGATCCAGGAGTGGTACAAGAAGGTTGGAAGGGGTGGAAGAAATAAGCTGGAATGGCAGGGTGATAATGAACCTCTTTGACTGGTAATTAAGACCCTTCTTTTTTCCCCATTAAGCAGAAAACAAGTGAAAAGCACTGCAGTGGTGATGGCTCAGGTACCATGTCTGGTCAGCCCCCAAGGAGATGCCTGTGACCCTGTGTAGCAGCACCCCAGCTGTCTGGCACTTGGAGCTGCCCTAAAAACTTCAGGTTTGTTCCCTAATCCCCTGCTCTTTGGGCATTACACAGGATCTATGTTGCAGCATCCTCTGAGCATCCCTGGGTTCAGCTGTGCCTTGTGGCTCAGCCATTGCTCACCCTCCTCTCTCAGACCCATGGAAAACACTCATATTTTCATTTTGTGGAACATAGTTGAGGTGTACTTGGATTTTTAGGGTGGGTTTGGTTTTTGTTGTCTTTTTTTTTTCCCCTCTAGATAATCCTCTGCAGCATTTTGCTGTGGGTATTTGGGCAAAGCACCAATCTTGGCAAATCTTTGAACTTCAGCCCTGCAGAGACTCCCGGGTGCCTGACGTGTGAGATTCCTGGGGCTTTGAGTTTTCCTGTTTTCCCAAAATTCTGGCACATGGCAGGTCCAATGCTTTGGCATGTAGCAGTGAATTTGGGCCAAAAATGTTCAGTAGGGTTTCTGAACCTTCATTTTCCAACCTTTACAGCTCAGGAATTTATGGTTCTTGAACATCTGTTGACGCATGGAATACTGTGTGACCCCAAGTGATCACACACTGATGGGAAAAAAACTGTAGCCCCATGGTCTTGGCAACACCTATAAAATGGGTTTTTTTATATCTTCTGCTCATCTAAACACTCAGCTTATGATGTATCAAACTAATCTGCCTTGTCAATCCCCAACTGAAACCGTTTTGGAGGTGAAAAGATGCAGGCAGAGGAGCAGAACTAGCAGTAGTCAAATGATTAAGCTCCTCTCCCAGGTTAATGACAGTGAAAATCAGATCTTGGATACCATGAGGTTTGTCAAAACCATGAGTTAAAAAAGTGCTGACAAGACCCAAACATTGAACTTTAGGACATATTGTACTAAAAAATCTGCTGTGGCTGGAAGGGAAAAAGAGAACAAAAGATGTTTTTCAGATGGATCATCTCAGAGAACTAGAGAGGACTCAGTAGATGCTGTTTGGGCAGGACAGTAAGAATTATTAAAAACACCACCAAATTCAAATAGCCACTTCCCAGAGGTGTGACAAAAACCCCTCTGCACACATTCGTGTGGGGGTAATTTTCCCTTTTCCCTCATATCTACCTATTTTAAAATGACTATTATTTCCCAGGGGTTTGGCTGAAAGCAAGAAGTATGACCAGAAACCTCAATATTGCTCATCAAACTGGTTTAATGACCAAAAGATGTGTGTTGGAGGGGGAGAACTCTGTTTTAGCCTGCCTGCACTGTGAACAAAGGCAGATCTCCCTCTTTGATGTGCTTCCAGCCTCGGTGTCCATCTCCAGGGAGCCCTCAGGTGACTCTTGGAGATATCACAGCAGCCACCAAGGACAGCAAATCCCTGGATTTGAGGTGAGATGGGATGTATTTGTGGACTAGGTGCAGGGGCAGGACGAGGACACTAAGACGACACAGCAGCCATTCAAAAACCTGAATGGAAAAACATGATCTCTAAAGAAAAACATGCACAGCAGGGGTCATGCCCCTGTATAGGGGAGCAAAAATTGGTTTAAATTAGCGAAGTACCCGATTAGGCACAAGTCAGCTCTGAATTCATGGGAAATGGGAGAAAAAAAGGAGAGTTCAGCTATGAGAGTCCATAAGAGGGTCCATAAGTGGAAGATGCTGGCGGCATTTCAGCCTTAGGAAGAGACTTGCAGAGGGGCCAAGCTGGATTCCCAGGGGTTTAACCTTAAATTAAAACATTTTTAAGGCCACATCCCCTCCTTTGAGAGCAACACGTGGCAAAATACTCAAGATATTTAGGCAGGAGGGAAGAACTGTTCAGGATGGGGTAGAGGCTCCTGCCACACTGCAGAAGTGGCTCTGACCCAGCACTGGAGTCACTGGCAGGGACTGGTCCAGATGGGGAGTGAGGGGAGATCAAAGAGACAATTCCAGAAAGATGCTCATGATTGAAAATATTTTAATACCACTGAGTCACAATTTTTAGTACCAACAGCACAACAAAAACAAAAAAGCATTTAAAAATTCCCACCTGTCCCATTTCCAAGGCTATGCATCCCATAGAAAAGTTAATGGAATTTGTATTAATAAAATGAAAACATTCTTTACTGAAATATAAAAAGGCCTTTTTAGTTGGTTTTGGTTAGTTTTGGCTTTGTTGTTTTTTGGTTTTTGGTTTTTTTTTGTTTTTTTTTAAAAGCACTAGGTTCCTTTTCAATCCTCACTGCAGTGGCTTTTGGTTGGTGTGTTTAGAGGAGAACCCCAAAATCTGGGTTCAGCATCTGATGGGTGATGCCAGCCTAGAAGCACGGCTCTTCCCTGAGGGGTGCAGGACACAGTTTTACACAGCTGGGGACCCAGACCAGGGCATGGGCATAACACCCATAGAGTGAAAGGAAATAAAATAGAGGGAAAGGAAATAAAATAGAGGGAAAGGAAATAAAATGAGAAAAACAGAGTATAATAAAATAGAGCAAAATAAAACAGAGGAATAGACAATAAAACAGAGTAAAATAAAGTCAATTAAAATAGTGCAAATTAAAACAGAGCAAAATAAAATAAAATTGAGGAAAACAAAAGAAAATAGAGCAAAAAAAAATCTAAAAATCATCTCTCTCTTAATATTTGGTTTCAAAAATAAAATAATAAAAAATAGATAATCAAGCTGTTTGGATACTTTCCAGTGTCCTTCCCTGTGGGTTGGCTGGTGCAACACCTGCTGAAGGGATGGAGTACATGGAGTTTGGGGGATTTACAGATGAAATTGGAGCCTTGGTGGTTACAAAGCAATTAGTGGCAGTGGAATAGAGGTACAAAGAGGTGGAGGCAATTAGCAGGTTGTGTTTGGAGCCTTCACTGCCCACTCTAGGGGATCCTGGCAGGAAAGAGGGATTTGGACCCAGCAGGGAGGCACCAAAATTCAGGGCTCTGTCCATCTGCCACTCAAAATAGTTGTGTTGGGTACCAAAAATAAAAACAAATCCTTTGTGTCCAGAGCCTCATTTTGCTGCTTTAATTTACCCAAACCCATTTATTCTTGTTTAACAAGGCACAGCCTGGTCCTGGATGGGAACGAGCCCAAGGCAGGTTTGGGCTGGCAGAGCTCAGCTGGAGCAACTGGCCTCCAGGCAGGAATCAATAATAATTAATAATAATTTTAAAAATGTTGCTTTTCAGTAGCAATGAGGCAGGAGAATGCTGTACCCTGAAAGCATCCCTCTGCCAAGAGCAGGGCATGGGGATGCTTGAGCCCCAAGTCGGTCTGGTGCTGTTAGAAGTGAAAACCTCATCCCAGGAAAACCAAGCCCTGGCTTTGCTCCCCACCTGCTCCTGAAAACAGGATGTGGGAGAGGGCTGGTCATGGCACAAAGCACTTCTGTGCAGCACACCCCGGTAGGATTGGCTCTGTGTCCCCATGGCACTGGCACCAGCGTCCCTGCATCGCCCCCACAGCATCCCTGTGACAGACAGACACGGCCTGGCTACATTGAAGGGCTGGGGCTGCCACCCTGCCCAGCGGAAGGGGACATGGCAATGATGAATATGGGAGCTGTGACACTTAAAACCTCTGTTTTAGAGGCAGGCACTGAAAATGGTGCTGAAACCTGGAAGACAAGGAGGAGAAAGGTCTCATGGAGCATTCAGGGTCCAGGCAGGGTGGGACTGCCAGGGCCTTGCCTGTTTTTGGGAGGGGAGGGAGGCACTGGGTGGTGGGAGGGCAGGGTTAGGGCTCAGACATACTCCCGGGCCGTGGGGGGCTGTGACTGCCGATGGTACTGCTGTCCTCGGCGCTCCTTGGCAGGGCAGGAGCAGCACAGGAGGGACCCCCCCAGCATGGAGAGGCTGGCGGCCCCCCAGCCCACGAAGAGAGAAGAGCCAAATTCGTACCTGTGGTGAAAGGGGTGAGGGAGCATCAGGGAGGGGCAGAGAGGCAAAGGTGCAAACTGAGATAGGAATAAGATGCTTGAAGCCCTGATGAGGTGACCAATGATGCCAAGGCAGATTTTGGTTCTTCCCTCTCCATCCCCATCTTTCCTGCTGGCTGGATAGAGCTCCCATGTTTCCCCATCCTTCAATCCTCCCCTGGGCTGAAATTCCACATGTGTACTACTATCCTGTCCCAGCCAGTAACAACTAAAACTTTAGCATCAGGGACATCTTCTGCAAGGTGGCAATGGGGGCTGGCAGAGGTCCCACCCGTGGGGCACATCGACTCACAATCCCGTGCCTTACCAGAACCAGCAAGGGAAGGTCCGAAGGGAAGTGCAGGGACAAGGCAGGATTCAGAAGAAGAGCACTGCCTGACCCAAGCTCTTACCTGGCGTTGATGGGGATGGTGCTCTCTCTGAAGAACTCGTAGGTCACCTGTGTTGCATACAACGACACGGCAGCCAGTGTGCACAGACCTGGGCACAGAATCTTGGAATCACAGAATGTTTGGGGTTGTAAGGGACCTTTAAAGGTCACCTAGTCCAGGCCCCTGCAGTGAGGGGGTTGTCTAGCTGTTCCACTAGACATCAAACATGGACTGTCAGTACATCCAGCCCTCACTGAACTGTTCCCCTTCCTCCATCAATACCGTTGAAAGGTGTTTGACGATTCCTGCACCAGTGAGGTGCAAAGGCTGGAGCTGCCTTACCAGAGAGAACGAAGAGGACACCTCCAGCAACAGCTATGCGGCTCTTGGTGACAGGATCCTCCTCCCCAACTTTAGTGCATTTCATGCCCACCACGCTCACGACGATGCCAAAGAAGCCCAGGAGGAGAGAAATGACCATGAGAGCCCGGGATGTCTGGATGTGCACTGCAAGGGGGGAAGAAAAGCTGCTCCCAGCAGGTGCCTTTGGCTACAGCTGGGCACTGGAAGCAAGGTCACCATGTTCCATGCTGGTGATGGACCTGTCCTTAACCCTGTCCTTGCTGTGCACCTCCCATGTCATATCCTCCCAACCTGGTACATACGGAGACCTCAGCTCAGCTCAGGGCATGGCTCCCAGTGCCTCCCCTGATGCTCCTCCCTGCCACCCTCATCTTGGTCACGACTGCCTGGGCTGGGAAACACCTTGCCTGCAGCAGCACCACAGTCACCAAATACCAAAAGGATGATGCACACTCATGGAGTGGGGGGGGTTTTAATGTCCCCGTGGGGCACTGTTGGTCACTAAATGTGATGCCCACATTGGAGCTCAAACCTACTGGGGCCAGGAGTGTCCCAGCCACACAAAGGGGCTCAAACCCGCAGGGCCAAGAGAGGCTCAGTCCTGGGATGGGGAGGATGGGACCCAAGATTCACAGAGGGAGGGGGAAGCTTGGACCCACATCGGGGCCCAGATCAGTGGATGAGTGAAGTGGACTCAGACCCTTCTGAGGGGGGTCAGACCTATGATAGGGGTGGGGGCAAGAAGACTTGAAAAGACTTGAAAGCGACTCAGGCCCCCAGAAGCGCCAGGGGAGCTCAGATCCACAGGAGGAAGGGGGCACACACTCATGGAGTGTGAGTGTGCAAACCCATGTAGGTGAGTTCAAACACACAGAGGGGCTCGGCGCCATTTGGGGGAGGGTCGAACCCACAGCGGGGCTCAGACTTGCAGGGGGGCAAGGGCAGCTCAGGATCCCAGGGGAGCTCCGATCCACGGTGGAGAGGAAGAAGGGGGACTGCACGCAGGAAAGGAAGCAGGGCTCATCCCACGGGGCCCCGTCGGTACCCACCGTCGAGGGAGAGCAGCGAGTCGTGCAGACGGCACTGGACCTGCCCGGTGCTCTGGGCAGCGCAGCTCATCCACAGCCCCTCGTGGAGCCCCACGGCCGTGATGATGGCGTCCCCGGCGTACGAGCTCTGCCGCCACTGCGGCAGAACGGCGGCTGCCAGCGCCGCCACCCAGCCGGCCAGCGCCGCCAGGTATCCGGCCAGCTCCCGCGCCCCGCCGGCCATCGCCGCGCACTGCGGCGGCCCCGCCCCGGCGGGGGACAGGGGCCATGGGAGGAGGCAAAGGGCCGGAGGGGCGGCTCTGAGGGGGGAGGCGGGGAGCGGGGG